>FIZR01009909.1:0-17566 GCA_900060175.1 Ferrisia virgata | reverse complement strand
GGGGGGGGGGGGGGGGGGACAAAAACGATCGTAAAGATCTTCTAGGGCCCCAAAACGGATTTGGTTGATATCCTCCCTCACTCGCCGTAGATCGATAGAATGTAGTAGCCTGGTTTCCACAGGCAATATGATAGAAAATCGGGTTAATAATTATATTTCCCTCTTCATAGTTGTTTAACTCATCATTAATTATTACATTTTTTCGGAAATATTTTGAGGATGGGCCAGTTTACTTTTTAAGGGAGCTCAAGACCCCTTGAGGGCCCTCTCTACCGACAGTATCAATTAGAGTAATTTAATCTGACAAATTCAAATCATATTACTTTTTTTAATAAGAAAAAGAAATACGAGTGTCAGCCCAATATTGTTTCAAAGCAAATTCATCATTCTAATAAACACCCACTGAAACATGTACTTATCAAACGGTGAAAAAAGTGGAAAAAATGTAGAATGAACAAAAAAATATAATTTTGCTTTGCTCACAATGGTTCTTTCTGAAAAATGTTAGATCTTTCCCAAAATTCAGGTCAAATATCAAAAGTCGAGTTTTCAGACTACCATCACTCCATGGTTATTATTCCCGCAGACTAAATAATGTCACCTTCATTGAAATACAAATCGGCGTATGCAACATGTTCACTCGTTAACCTTCCAAGCATTGACTCGTAATTTAAAATTTCAAACGATTGCAGGAACGTTTAAAAAATGTGCATAAAATTTACTCCTCTATCGCCATCAACAGACGGAAAATGTACACCAGCAAGCATAAACTTAATTACAAAATATCATTCGCCCTCCACCAGAGTACCAACAGCAATTGCACACGTGTATCTCAGTATTATCTACTGCACAAGGTGCAACATACGCGAATCATATACGAGCACATATATCTCAATCAGCGTAAAAATTACGCAACAAAAGGTTTTTGCAATTATCAAAAATTTTCATGTAATTTCAGTACTGCGCACGAAACACACAGCTGCGTTTGGAGTCGACGAGGTAAAGGAAGAAATATGCCACATTTTGAGACCATATTCGCCATCAACTTCGCAAATCGATCACCTTCAACGCTGTTATTACACTAGTTTCCACGCATAAGAACACAACGATGCTACGTTCGATATTCCGATTAGGTCTACTAGTCACCCTGGTCAAGGTAGAAATTGAATTAACCTTCCGCAAATCATACATTCGATGCTCTTAAATCGAGTAATATGTGCTTTCGATTGAATTTCAGCTCCATTTCGGAGACGGTATCGGTGAATCACGATGGCCAAGATTCAGTTCCATGCCCAGCAGCCGTAGATTCTCGACTATTCCAGTAACATCTTCGCCATCACCTGCACCATCACCTGCACCAACACCAACGCTAACCTCGTCTCCTTCATCTAGAAGACTTCTTCCATCGGCGAGTAGGCGATTCGATGGCAACGGCAACAATGTTCAAAAATCATATCCTTCTGCAGATAGGCAATCACCCATCATGAGACAAAGTCGTGGCGGCCGATTTGGCAACGGTAGAGTACCACAAGAGACCGATTTTCAGACCCAAGTCGTGCAGAAAAATGACCCTCCTCCACTCGGATTCCTCGGTCTCGGTTCCAACAATCCTTCGCAAGGTTATACACATACCGATCAAGCTCCAGTTGAATACTCGTCAGGAGGCGGTGATAATGGAGGATCGATGGATATAGCAGATCAGCTGGATGCCTACAGGCGAGAAGAAGAAGCGAATGATCCCGATAATAAAAAGATCAATACTGACGGCGAAGTTATCCAGCAATCTTTACCCGGAGGTAGAGGCGATATTGTTATCAAAATTTCTGGTACTAATATCGTTCAAAAAAAGATGAACCAGGTTCGTGAGATGCTAAAAGAATCTATCAGTTTTGTTTTTGAAAATACAGAATTCAAAACCGCAGTTATGGCTAGATACATGTAAAATCTATTAGATTTCTGTTACAAATAAAAAAAAAAAAAATTCCCATTACTTTGTACCTACAGACGTATTCCATAAAATATTTATTGTACATAAAAATGTAATATTTTGTCAGTGATCGAATAAACCACGCAAACAGCAAAAAACATTCAATCGTTAATTTATACGTAACACATTTTCATAGGTTGCAAAAAAAAAAACAAAACAACAACAAGCATACTTTGTGCTTATAGCTAAGCGCAAGTTGGAATTAATGTCTACAGTTTTCTCCAAACTGAATTTCAAACTTTTATATAATAACTTTTTCTCGACTTTTTCGTATCCCATTTCTTTTACATTTTCAGTTGTTCAATAATTTACAACACTCATCATTCTTTTTCATTTGCATAGAGAAATTTTAAAAAATCACTCGGATTTTTATTACAATGACACAGTAAATCTTAGGTAAAACCTATCTGATGTGTGATGTTCTCCAAAATCACTATAATACCTACAGTAGTCGCCTGTATCTACAATCACATAACAAAACAGATTCAATAGTCACCGGAACCTTTTTACGCTATGATGGATAAAATTACTCTGTATACCATTTTAAAGCATTAAAGATGTAAATAAACGAAAATAAAACCATCGTAAAGCGATGCTTTATCAGCTTGATTTCATAACACACCAGCTTGATTTTCATAACATATCACAATCAAGAGGATTGAAAAAAAACATTGTGAGTAAGAAGGGTTCAATGCGGCTAAAAAGTCGAAACCCCAAAAAAGAACATCAAGGGTCCTTACAGAGCCCAATTTAGAGGGGAGTTATGCGAGGAAGAAGCTCTAAAATTTAGAAAAATCTACCAAAACAGCACATATTTAGGGTTGTGAAAGGGATGAAATAAGGTTGAAAAGTTAAGATCCCCAAAAGGCATATCTAGGACCTCAACTAATTGTACATACTTAATTTCAACTTCCTAACTCAATTTCGAGGGGAACTATGCGAGGAACAAATTCAAAAATTAAGAAAAAACAATCGAAAAACCACTTTTTTGGGACTGTGAGGGGGTGAAAAAGGGCTGAAAAGTCGAGACTCCCACAAGACGCATCTAAAAAAAATTAGAAAATGAGAAAATCCTAACAGAAAACCACTTTTTAGTTGAAAGCTCAAAAGGCACATCTAGGGCCTCAACTAAATGTACATACGAAATTTCGACTTCATAACTTAATTTGGTAGGGAGATACGGAAGGAATAGCCCTTTTTCAAGCTCAAAAAGGGGGGAAATCCCCATATCTCCCTTCATAATTGACTTAGGAGGTTGATTTTTGGATACGTTATACAACTTTGGATTCTCTATTAATTATCTCGAAAAGGGGCGATTTTTGCATTTTTGACCTCTCAAAACCCGCTCTCTCAAATTGGAGCAAAAGTGAATTTTGACCCAAGGTCATTCGTACTCACGAACATCTAAAGCACCGCCAAACTGAGCGTATTGAATGAATTGGAGCAATTTGGGTCGGTATCGAGCAGAGGAAATGATTTTAATGTTTGGGGGAAAAAAATAAAAATAAAAATAAATTTATGATATGGCTAAAAATCGTCTTAATGGTCTTCTAGGACCCTGAAACGGATTTTTTTTATATCCCCCCCCCTCATCTGCCGTTGGTCGATATACTGAAAATCAGGCTAAAAATTGAGAAATCGATTATCAATTGCTTTCAAGTTATAAAATTATGAACAAATTGTTCAAATTACAATTTTACAGCTCTAAAAACCTGAAAAAGTAAAAAGAAATGTATATTTTGAGAAAAATATTACAAAATAGCATTTTGAAAGTCGAAAAAACTAAAAGAATTTTAATAAGCTTTAATTTTTAGCATGTAACATATGAAATGATAAAAATAAACAAAACGTTTTTTGACACAACAAAAATTGCAAATAAACCCCAAAAAAAAATTTAATAAACGTACAATCATGTAAAAAAACTGTTCGAACAATCAATACATAAAACAAACAGAAAAAATCGAAAAATACAAATTTTATACTTTAAAAGTTTTAAGTTGTAAAAAGAAGACAAAATAGATTAAAATGCTATTTTACAATTCAAAAAGAGTAAACATGATGAAAAAAATTGGCCAGAACATCATTTTACAGCTCAAATAAAATAAAAAAAAATTAAAAATATGAAAAATATGAAAAAATTTTTAACAAGCCGTTTTACAGTTAAAAAGCTCAAAAAATTACAAAAATCTTCTAAAAACAATTTTTTTTGTTTTTGAAATGTAAAATTACTAAAATATCTTTCAACACGTCATATTACAGATCAAAATATGAGAAAGATCAGAAAGAAATATCTTCAAAAGACAGCAATAGAAACGAAAAAACAAAAATAACTCAAGATATTTCACAGCTTAAAAAAAGTTTAAAATGAAAATGAGTTTTAAAAAAAATCAACAAGTATTTTGCTTTCACAATAAACTTCGTACTGCCATTTAATAGCTTATAAATAACGAAAAACGACTTCAAAAAATGCAAAAAATGCAAAAAAAATCTTTTAAAAAAACGTTGCTATTTTCAAAAAGTCATTCCGCAGCTCAAAAAACCTAAAACATTGAGTGACAAATCGTTGGTTCATCCATTACAAGGAGTAAAATGATGAAAAAAAAAAACATTCAAAATGTTATTTTACAGATCAAAAATATAAAAAATGAAAAAAAATTGAATTTTTTGCAATCGAAGGGTAAAATGACGAAGAAATTGTTCAAAATTCAAAAAAATCGAAAAATTAAGGAGAAAAAAATCTTTAAAAAAATGTCAATTCTTTACAATTTGGATGTCAATTGATAGAATAAATTGATTAAAATGTCATTTTAAAGCTATGGAAACATAGAAAAAAAATGGAAAAACTTGTTAAAAATGTTTTATTTATGTTTCGAGGATGTAAGACAATGAAAAAAATCATTCACAGTGTTGATTTCATATTTTGAAAAAGTAAAAGTACGAGAAGAATTATTCAAAACATAATTTGAAAAATCCAGAGTGTGTCGAAAAAATCGAGTCTATTAAAAATCAGAAAATTCATTTTCGAATGGAAATTCTATTCCAAACAATGTTGGTTCTTAATTTTTTCTAAAGCACACCATTCTCGAGTAAATGTAAAAAAACATATTTCCGCCATTCAGAAATTTAACGATTCGCAAAACGTTCAACGAATCTTCAAGAATGTTACAGTGGACTTTCAACTCCAAAATAAGCTATTAATCGAGATTCAATATCTTCAAATGCATATTTCTAAGAATGCAAAGGAAAAGAGAGGAAGAGACTGTTTCAAAACATCTTTTGACCGATAGGTACACGAAAGACAACATTTTTTTCAAAAAATGGCTCCATTTTGGCAGTCTAAAACAGCACCACTGATGAACAAAAGGAGCCAAAGAGTTTTTCACGAATAGATTTCAACTTGAAGAATGTCACAAATCCAAAAAATAGGCAAATCGTAGAATTTTCTTTTATCAAAATCAACCTCGCTCTTCATTCAGTTCAACAGCCTTTACCGTACAAATTGTTGAGTTGAATGTGTCTTATTGTTTTACCATAAAAAAAAATGAACGAAAAGACACAACAATTCAACAAAAATTTTAACAAGAATTATAATCAACTATCGCTACAATACCGCATTGAGCAATTTCAAAAGAAAAAAAAAGATACAGTTAAAGATGTAATTTCTTAAAAATGCAACATCGATCTCGTCATAACAACACTTCCAGTCGGATTCCTAAATTCGATTCCTGCAAAGCATCTTGTTGAGTAAAAAACTTCCAACAGCGCGATAATTCGATAGCATCAATAGCACAAAATTGTCATTTCGGGCCACCATTCGATTGCGTAAGAGAAAAAAAAAACCGAAACACTCGGTTTCATCATTATCGTAAAATAACGACAATACTGCTTATGAAAAATACACCTTCAAAGGTTTCCAGATATTTTTAATTTTATAATCGTCCTATTCGTCGATAATTCACAATAAATGAGATAATTAAAAGACAGAAAAAAAAACTCAATTAGATAACTCGATGATTATTGGCGTCGGTAAATGTGCCAAACACATCGCTACGAGTGTTATAAAAACAAAGCGTTGACATGGTTCGAATCATTCGAAATTTGAAAAACTAAGTACCTAACCTACCGATCAGGGAAAAAAAATTCGGCAAATATGCGATTCATCGTATTATTGTACGTTATTGTGGCGTTAATCGCGATGGTAAGTGCGAACATTTATTACTCGAACGATATACTAACGTAGAATGAAACTAACGCAAAATCAATCTTACTTCGTCTGTTCATCATATACGTAACAATAATTATTTTTTTTTAAATTACAGATAACTCCGATCATCGGCTTCGTCCATGGAAAAAAACCGTATCAAGAATACGAGATTTTCAATACGAGAAACGAATTACTCAACATGAGCAGCTCTAAATTTCTTCAACTCAGTTCACATTTGCCATTCAATTTCAAATATTATAAGACATCAGATTACAGTAGTGATTACTCAAAATCAGCATCACTGAGTGAAACAAATTCATCCTCTAAAAGCCTCAAATACGAACGTTTATCGCCGTACAAATTCTCATTGGAAATATCTGATATCTTATCACCTGATATATTCACGCAACAAGATCCTCTACTATTTTTACTCAACAAAATTCACACCACTCGATTCAACGCGAAATGGACGATATCTGAATTAGCGTATTATATAAAATCTAATCAATTCCCAGCGCACTATGTGCCCTATGCTAAAGCACTATCATCACTTTTGCACGTTGTAACTGAACTGAGAACTTTACGTACAAGTATCTTGAACATTCGAAGCACATTGCCAACATCTGAACAAGATTACGTTTCCGTATCGGATCAATTTGCAATGCCACGACTGTCGAAGTTGTTTTCGCTCGATGTTTTCACAGATCCTAATCCTCCGTTGAGTATTCTCAACGAAATAATGAACATATCAAACAATATGGACATGGCAATTGAGCTGATACAACTTTCGCAATACAGCCGACTACCTCAACAATACCTTCCTTACATTAACAGTATGCTTGATTTGATACGCAGTGGAATCCTAATTAAGAATGTGAGAGCTGATGTTTCTGAAATTCAAAGAATCGCATCTCTGAATAATGATGTAAATTCAAACAAGACTCAGCAAGAAGTGAACAGCGGATTTGATCAAACAGACAAGTCGACAGATACTTCGATACAAAAATCCTCATTCGGTATCAATACTAGGTCCGTTTTGCCAGCTAAATTTGAACATATTTCGCGAAATAATACCACCCAATAGGATTTAAGATTTTATAATATTACTTACTCAAGGAATATGTGCGTATTCTAACCACATACTAATGTAAATATATATTGTAAGCATTCATTCGAACAATAAAAGTTATATTATTATTATCTGGAGTACTGCTGTTTGATTTTTAAACGATGTACAACGAAGTATTAAAATTGAAACGAAATTGAGCATGCGAAAAACCGCAGACAGAGGTTGAAAAAAAAAAATTAAGAAAAAAGTAACTTATCAGAAAAACTTGAGTTGTTAGTGAATTAAAAAATTCTAAAAACTTCATAATTAAATTAATTCATACTAGGTCCATTTTTCCCCCCAACTTTAGAGCTCTTGTAAAAGCATCAAAATATTACAAAGCCTAATATTCTTACATGTATCCTCTCAAGGAGACATTCTCTTTTCAGCACTCTGTATTTTTTCTTTGTATTATAAAAATTGCAAACGGTACGGTTTTTCACTCCTTCAATAAAATTTACTTCAATCGATTTGTCAAGTTTTGGAAAAATGTTCTTCAAACGTTTCACAAGAAATAATTTTTTTACATTCATCTCTAGTACAAATTTCACCTTACTATGTCACTGAATACCCTTGAACACATTGTTAAGAAGCTAGCTGCTCAGCCTAATGAACAAAATACCCAAATTAAACTCACTTCGTTTCTCGCCGATTGTTATTCTACTCTTAAAATAAGCGTTTTGATGCACTAACCTGAAACAAACAAAACAAATACATTTTTTAGTCAAATTTGTACCAATTTTCAAGCTTCAATACTCGTATAAGTGAATGTAATATTTACATGCTAAGTACACAGGCGTTGTTAGGATTGAAAATTAAGGGAATAGAGAAGTAGCCACGAATTTAACACAGCTTTCTCGGAGGAAGCGCTTTCAAAAGCTGGGTAGAGTTCCAAAATTATTTCAAAGAAATAGCGCCCCCCCCCCCAAAAAAAGACAATACAAATAGATTCGAAATACACCTGAATCAAAGCCTTCAACTCTACAAGTAACTTTTTATGAATTTTTTACGAGAAAAAAAAGTTTGTCTGGTTTCCGTGAAATATTATAATTATGTGCATTGACTAATCAACGGCAGGGCAGGAGAGGGGGGATGCAATAGGGCTAAAACGTTGACACAACCAAAACGTACATTTGAGACTCTTACTAAATTAACATACCAAATTTCAACTACCTACCTAAATTTGAAAGGGAATTATGCGAAGAACAAACTCAAAAAAAAAAGAAAACCCTTCCCAATAAACATTTTGAGGCTGTAAAGGGGAGCAGTGAGTCTAAAAAGTCGTAACCCTCAAAAGACGCATGTATGACCCTAACTAAAAATTTCAACTTACTAGCTCAATTTAGAGAGGAGATAGAGATGGAATAATCTCTTTTCAAGATCGAAAAAAGGGAAACACCTCTCATATCTCCTTACCAAATTCACCTGAGGAGCTGATTCTCTATAGATTGGCTCAAACAGGGATAATTTTTGCAATTTTAGCCCCTCAACATCGCCTTCGTCAAATTTGAACACAACTGAATGTTGACGCAAGGTTAGTCCCACTCCACAATATTGAATGACTTGGCAATCGAAGCCTATTCCCCAAATTTTATCAATTTTGGTTAATATCAAGCTGAGCAAATGATATTACAGTGGAGGGGGGGGGGGTGAAAGAATGAAAGAATGAAAATATAAAAAATGGTGGTAATGGTCTTTTAGAAATACAAAACAAATATCTATAAAAAATATGACATAGAAAATCAGGCTGACAAGACACCCTCCCCCAAGGCAGATGTAGGGCCCCTGCTAAATATACATACCTAATTTCAACTACCTAGTTCAATTTGGAGGAGAATTATGCGAGGACCAAACTCAAAAATTAAAAAAAAAAATGATAAAAAAAACTACCTATTTCGGTCTTTGAGGAGATGAAATGAGGTTGAAAAGAAGAGACCCCCAGGAGGCACATCTAGCACCACTACTAAATATTCACACCTAATTTCAAGTTTCTAGCTTAATCAGGAGGGGAGTTACGCGAGGAGCAAACTCAAAAAATAAGAAAAACGAGAAAAACCTATCAAAAAACCACTTTTTTGAGGCTGTGAAGGGGTGCAATGGAGCTAAAAAGTCACATCTAGGGCCCCAATTAAATCTACATACCAAATTTCAACTTCCTAGCACAATTTGGTGGTGAGAGGAACAGTCCTTTTTCAAGTTCAAAAAGGGGTATACCCCATATCTCCCCTCTTAATTGACTTATTATGTTGATTTTTAGATACAACTATTGATTCTGTATCAGTTGTTTTGAAAAAGGGGCAATTTTTTCGTTTCTGACCCTCAGCATTCTCTCCGCCAAACTGAGCCATTACTGAATTTTGATCCAAGTTCATCCTCACTCATATATATCTAATCCGCCGCCCAACTGAATCGACTGACCGAATTGGAGCGATTTTGGTCGATATCAAGCGGAGTAAATGTAAAGATCGTCTTAGTGGTCTTCTATGGCCCCAAAACGGATTTTGTTGATATACGCCCCCCCCCCATCTGTCGTTGGTCGATAGACTATAATAGCCTAGTTTTCATTGCCAATGTGACATAGAAAATCAGGTTAAAAATCATCTATAATTTCAAAAGTGATATTGGATTGAGATGTCAACAATTCAATCCAAGCAGAGGCAGAAAGTAAACCAGTTTCTTTTTTCTGAAAATTACCCCATTTCAGCGACCTATATTAGCACGTATCCTGGAGTTGGGCGCAGGACCGAAGCGAAGGGGGGCATATAAAGAGAAAAAGAGGCTCCTCCTCACCTCCTCTAACAAAACCAAAAGGTATTTTTAAGAAAATGAAATAAAATGCAAATTTTTTTAGCTTTCTTATTTAAAATTTTTGAAATTTTGTCCTCGCTCCGTACTGGCTATATTTTTCATCATTATTTCAAAGAACGTATTTCATTCGATCTTTTATTTCCTACAAGGCAAGTGTGGTCCCCAAACCCAAGAAACCCTGCGAAATCTAAAAACCTTATTCTCTCTTTGGAAACCATACATCATTCGTAATAATTCAAATCATCCAACTGCGTTGAAAAACAAGAATCGAGATTGTAGACAAAATTTTCCTACTCAGACAGAGAGTATTTTTCATTTTTCAATTCCGTACATTCGACTAAACATTGCAATATTTTATTATCAACACAGCCACCCGGGAAAATCATGGTTAAATTCATTATGTAATTTTCAAATAATCGTAATTCCGACAATTACAATGATCTCAAAGCATCGAACCGTTAAACACCAGTGAAAATTTTCGCATACGTATTCCGATACATTTTTCATCAATTCATACTCTCATTATCTTCGATACAATACGAAATTCATTATTAATGAATAACAAACGATCATACGTTCGTTGACAATTTTTTTTCGATAAATTTTACATGCTGGCAAGCGGCTGTACTTCTTTGAAAAAGAAAAAAAAGAGCATAATTCTCTACTCGTTTTAAAAAGTTTACCTCCATTAAAACGACATTAAGTCTTAAAAAAAAAACCAAACAAACATTCTCAAAAGAATGTCAGTATATACCGCATAAATTTCAAGACTTGGTTGTTGTTTATCGACGAGTGCGACGATTAACGAAACAATAAAAAATAAAAATATAATAAATCGATTTATGAATTTTACATGCGATCGTTACTGGCGGTAAAAATTCGTCAAAGAGAATAGTTTCTTATAAAACACGGTATTGAGTATTAGTAAAAACAATTATCGTTGTAATTTTTCGTTCATTTGTTTTGAACGTGAAAAAATACGTAAATATTTAGAAATTTGTAGAATTTTCGCAGCAATGGAAGTAGCTTTGATCTGCATTAGTTTTGTGATTTTTATCTCCGGTGTAAGTATCTACGTAATAAATTAATTTTATAGGCTCACTTTAGGGTAAGCCAATATTATTCAATCGTATGGAAAATATCATTACATAATCTATGCATGATTGAAAAATATGAAAGAAAAATTAATTGTTTCACAAACACGTACTAACTGAATTAATTTCAAATTCCAGCTCGACATGATCACGTGTGGAACGATACCTTTGATGAACGAAATAACATACTCGCAATTCGATGGTAAAAAGTCTGTTAGTCCGTACAATCAATACTTTTGCAAAACTCTCAATTCAGGTTCGAATCCAAACTCCGAACAAAACACGTTCGCTAGTTTACCAAACGAAGAAATTCTCCAACCTGATGGCACTTTATCGCCGAAATACTTCACAGCTGACATTTCCGAACTTCTATCACCAGACATTTTTACTCAAACCGATCCCATTCTTTATTTGTACAACAAAACGATGAGATTACCATTTTCCAAGAGTAATCAAGTTTATCACAACCTGCTGAAATTATTAATACAGAATAAATTTCCCGCCAAATACGTTCCATACGCCAATTTTATATCTCAACTGTTACGATGTCGGAGCGATCTCGATGCTACCTCAATATACCAAAAAAAAATTAGGACCGACAGGCCTACTCTGCCTGACGATCTTTTATCTCCGCAGTTATCGGAATTATTCACATCCGATGTTATAAACCATGTCAACATTCCATCACAATTATTGATGAAATTGATACAAATACCGCAGAATGAAGTTGCTAAAATGATAACCGAGATAACGAAACTGCTGGCTGATGAAAAGCTCCCCAAGCCGTATTACCTTTACACCAGATCAATAATGGAATTTTTGAAGTACAATTATTCTACGTTGCGAGATTTCAAACGAAGTATATCCGAAATGCTGAAAGTAACCACCGACTCGACTCAAAATACATCGTCAACCGACAAGCTATCGAGAATACCATCTGCCTAAAACCTAGTTAACCATATTTGTAACATTATTTTGGACGATTTTTTTTTTAAATTCGAACTTCATGGCATATATCGATACGAGCATCGGTACCATTGATAAATCGATCAATCACAAGACAAATGTGTACGCACAGAAGTAGATGTATTTAAGATAACATCAATGTATCAGTTATACTGTGCTCCATGAGTGAGTATTATCATTATTGCTGCAGTGACTCAATAAACAATATATATTTCGATTTTTGGAAAAAACCTAATACCTAATTTCTATAGAAAATTTAATCATTTCCCTCCCTGTGTTATCGATAAATATGATGTTTCAAATTAGTGATTAAATTACCAATCTTTAAAAAATAGCCAAGAAAAAAATGAGAGAGAGAATAGAGACCGCCAAAAATGGGAAATTTTTTTTTCCTTTTTTAGCCAATCAGTGGAAAATTAAAAGTTGTATAACACGATCTTATCCAAAAATCAACATCTCAGGTCAATTAATGAGAAAAATATTCAGAGCTTTTCCCATGGGCGGAGATAGTAGGCATAAGGGAAAGCGCTTAAGCACCCCAAGTTTTTCCAGGTAAATTAAATAAGTGATAATTTATCCGACTAAAAACAAAAAAATGCCATTTTTGGAGGTGAAAAATGACCATCGCTAATTAGTACGCATTTTGCAAATTTTCAGCCTCATTTCGCTGGGGTCATATTAAGTGCCCGAAAAATTTTGACCTATTTCTGCCTATGCGGGGTTTCCTTGCAATGACTTTTGGAAAAACGTCTCTTTCTCACATATTTCCCCTTCAAATTGAGCTACGAAGTTGAAATTTAGCACGTATAATTATGTTCATTCGTCAAGATCTTAATGGACTAATCTGATGCAGAATTTTACACCACACAACATTACTTTTAGATGAAGAGAATTTTACTCATTCATAAATGTGAATACCCTTTTTCACCTTTTTTGAGCCACAGAATGACATTATGAATGATTATTTTTTTCACCATTTTATACGTAAAATTTACATTTTTTTAATGATTTCCTTCAAAGTATCACATTTTTTGAGCTGTAAAATCAAATGTTTAACCATTTTTCATTTTTTTTTTTTTTTTTTTTGGTAAAATTGACGCTTTTTTATAATTTTGTTTTTTAATTTTGCGTTTTTTGAACTGTAAAAATAGCCGTTTTTAACGATTTTTTTCGTCATTTTTTAGGTAAGACATGACGTGTTTTCGAAGATTTTCCACAAATTTTCCACTTTTCTTTGAGCTGTAAAATTATATTCTTAAAAATCTTTCCATCATTCTTAGGCTAACGTTTTCCCTTTTTTGTGCGATAAAATGACTTTGTAACGATTTTTTCATTGTTTTTTTGCGCAAAGTCAACATTTTTTCGACGATTTTTTTTACAAATTAAAAATTTTTTTGAGCTGAAAAATAATATTTTTGAAGTTTTTTTCATTTTTTGCTTAAAATTGATGTATTTTTGAGCGTTTTCTCCAAATTTTTAAATTTTTTTGAGCTAAAAAATAACATTTTTGAAGATTTTTCGATCATTTTTTTAATTAAAATAGATGTTTTTTCAAACATTATATTCAAATTCTCAGGACTTTCGATGCGTATAATGGCAATTTTTAACAAATTTTTCATTTTTTGCTTAAAAAATACGTTTTTTGAGCGGTTTTTTTTTTCAAATTTTTTGCACTTTTTCAAACAGTAAAATGATTGTCTTTAACAATTTTTTTATTTTACTTTAAGTTGAAGTTTTTCAAGGATTTTCTTCAAACTTTTGCGTTTTTTATTTAAAAAATGACATTTTAAATACTTTTTTCATCATATTTTGCGCTAAATACACCTTTTTTTCGGATATTTTCTTCAGATTTTTTAATTGTGTGAGTTGAAAAAATAACATTTTTGAAAGCTTTTCCCACCATTTTTTTCTTAAAATTGACGTTTTTTCAAGGATTTTCTGCAAATTCTCACATTTTTTGAGTAGTAAAATGATCATTTAAAGAGAATTCGCTTAAAAATGAAGTTTTATTGAGAATTTTCTTCAAATTTTTGAATTTTTTTATTAAATTAAAAATTTTTTTCAAATTTTTAACTTTTTTGCGCTGTAAAAAAACATTTTTAACCATCTTTTCATCATTCTTATGGTGAAATTGACTTTTTAGGAAGCATTTTCCCCACATTTCCCTTTTTTGAGCTGTAAAATGACAATTTCCAACGATTTTTTCACCTATTTTTGCTTAAAATTGACGTTTTGTCGAAGGTTTTTTTTTTCAAATTTTCGCGTTTTTGAAACTAGTAAAACGACCGTTTTTATTGATTTTTTCATCATTTTTTGGGTAAAGTTGAAGTGAGAATTGTTTTCAAATTTTCTCGTTTTTTAATCAAAAAATTATATTTTAAGCCTTTTTTCAATCATTTTTTAGGTAAATATTGAGGAGGTTTTTCCGAGAATTTTCTTCAAATTTTTATACTTCTTCGAACGGTAAAATGACATATTTAATGATTTTTTTCATCAATTTTCGCCTAAAATTAACGTTTTTTCGAGGATTTTCTAGAAATTTTCAATTCTTTTGGACATTAAATTTTTCACCATTTCTTGTACAAAATCGTTTTTTTTTTCAAAGATTTTCTTCAAATTCTCCTGTTTTTTTGATAAAAAAATGTCATTTTAATCCTTTTTTCCATCATTTTTAGCTGCAAAATCACATTTTAAACATTTTTTTTCTTCATTTTTTCCTTTTAAATTAACGTTTTATCGAAAATTATTGTCAAATTTTCCCGTTATTTCAAAATGGAACATTTTTCATCTTTTATTAATTTGGCACTTTGTTTATTCAAAATTCTTTCGAAAATGGACCAATTTAAAAAACATATCGAAAACTTTGAATCATTTTTTTTACCTCTTTTTTGATCAACACGACAATCAAAAGTTCACAATTTTGAACAAATAAAAAATCTTCACTCATAAAATAATTACACTCATCTTCACAGATAAGCATGTGGCAAAAAGCGAATCACATTATATATTTGTATGACTCAATCCACCTTTGTGAACAAGGTGGACTGCCATCACTTTACCCACGTACATTTTAACTAATATCTACTTTAGTGCATTTCTTCAAACCTGCCCATACTACAAGTACATAATCAAAAAAATTGAAATTTTCTGCACAATATTTCGATGTTATTCGTATGTTTGACGATGATACACGAAATGGTACATAAAATTTACCCGATATCGACTACGAAATTTTGTCCTCGGTTCTTTTACGTTTCATTTAATGTTTTTTTTTTCAATGGTGTATTAGTATAACGATTCCGACCAGATCAAAAAATTAATCCAAAATCCATCGAGTAATATGCACGATGTACATCACCGCTCTTCGGTAAGAATAAAATTTTCATCTTTGATGATTTAAAAAAAAAAACAAACAATATCATTCGTATTGGATAATTCGCCTTCATTAAAACGACAATAAAGTTTTAAAAAAAATTACATCAAAGCCTTAGCGATAACTATTTCAAACTTTACAAATGATTCAATCGAGTTGTTAATTGCTAGCGCATCGAAGGATAGGGGCAATTAAGATACGTAAAAATAATAACATTAATCGATTAATCAATTTCTCAAACCGGTGAGGTAATACCTTGTCAAAGAGAAATTTCGCGTTATAAAAACAGAGTGTAGAGCTGGTAAGAAATCATTGAAAACATACGTTGGGGTTTGGGTTTTGTTACGTTGTTACATAGTAAATTTCGTACAAGTTGTGGAAGAAAATCTAGAAAATAAAAATACGACGATCATGAACGCTGTCACGTTATACTTCAGAGCCTCGTTATTCATTTTGGGGGTAAGTAGCTATTCACCTTAGACGATCTGAATATTTCGTGTTGTTTTGGATTAGGCATAAGTGTATAAAACCTGATTGAATTCTAATCATCACAATTTTTAATTTTAGATTGATCTGATTGCTTGCGTGATATGGAACCCATCTCAGACCGAGATCAACAAAACCGTAAACATTCACAAAGACAATGACGATGAACCAGATGTACTTCACCATCGCCCTGAATTTTTTGTACCTTATCACAACACTTCGTCATCTTTGACTACGCCTCGATTGGTAAAAGCTGTACAAAAAATCAAAGAAGAAACGGATCGTTTACCGTGGAGAAAATTCACGATCCGAGTATCCAATCTCCTAACATCAGAGATATTCTCGCAGTCCGATCCGGTATTCCATCTTCTTGAAAAAATAGCAAAATTAACATCCGCCGATAGGTTTCTGCTCAAAGATTCGTTGGCTTCTCAAGTATTTCAAACTACGAGATTTAAATTGCCTCAGAATTACGTGCCTTACGCCAAAGTATCATACGAGCTTTTACAAACAAGGTCGATTTTAGAAAACGCCAAACAAGTTATTGCCAATATGCAACGTGCTTCAGTTACGAGTCATTTTACTCCACCAACAATCGATCTGCAATTGTTCGAATTATCAGCCTTATTTTCAGAAGATATCTTCACTGATACTGACCCTCCGTTTCGATTGATGGAGAAATTAATAAATATGCCAGAAAATGTGATTATCAACTTGGAAACCAAGTTAAAGAAAATGTTGGATAATGAGAAATTTCCCGAGCAATATTTTTCCTATGTTCAACAATTACGAACTTTCGCAAGAAATAAAACCATAGTTAATGGTTTAATGCAAAGTATTTCCGAGCTTCGCCGAGCGACTGTGAAATCATCTACATCAGCTCTTGGTCATCAACAAATGAATAAATTTCGCCGAGTGAATAAAGCGCAAAAATTGCCACCTAGCTCAGTACCTCTGTTTACTTGAGTCAATTGTTAAAAGGTAAATATTGGTGATATCTGTCGGCCAAAAGCTCAATTGAGATTACTTAAATAATCAAGTATTAAAATAATAAAGGATGCCACCAGGTACAGGTGAGGCATTTAAAATTTCTTGTATAATTTTTTCAATTACCTATATGCAAGCATTTTGTGTAACATTTTTGTACAAATGCAAAATACATTTGTGATTTAAAAGAAATAATTTTTAATTTGCCATAATTTCGACGAGATAATCAACATCCTACATGAATAAGTTTCAGAAATATCTTTAAAAATAAGAAAACAGAAAAGTTTTCAACTAAGCAAATCAATTTCTTAAAATTTTCTTATTTTTTAAACATTTTTAGTTTCGTATGTTAAAATCAGGATGTCTGACAAAATTTGAATGCAAATAATCGTTATATATTTTACTACTTAGGTACTTCTCCGAATATAAGTTGAACATCAATAGCAACGCTCCCCCCCCCTTGGGCCTCCCTAATCCCTAAAAAAATTGACACATCAACTTGATAAATTTTGTTTCAACTTTCTTTTTTTTTTTTTTTTTTTTTTTTTAACCC
>FIZR01009904.1:0-48133 GCA_900060175.1 Ferrisia virgata | reverse complement strand
ATTAAATTTGATTACTACATAATCGTATTTTTACTTGAATTAAATATTTCAACTTCTTCTTTTGTTTTTTTAAACTCGTAACAAAATGATTCACTGACAAGCGAACAATTCAGTGCCTTTTTATTCATCATCAAACGAGAAACAAAAACCTGAATTTTTAACAAGCAATATTTTTACCTAAATTATAATTTATTTTCAATTTGAATCAAATATTTTTATTTATTAATAATTTAATAATAAATTTTTCAAGATATTTTTTATTTTCATTTTTATTCAGTTAATTAAAAATTTAAACATTTAAAAATATTATTTTGAAAAAATAAAGTTGATTAATATATTTTTAAATATTTCTATTTAGTTTATTTTCTAAGTAGATAGATTCTTTTTTTTTCTAAAAAAAAGTTCTACAAAATTTCCATTACCTTCACCATTTTTATTTAAAAAATTTAAAAAACTAAAAGACTAAAACACTATAGAGTTTAAAATTTCACGTTTGTTTATGTTTATCATAATGTAAATGTGCGTGTTGAAACGTTTACCTACACTTCGACTTCTTCCAGGTGACGTCACAATCAGTCGATGGACAAAACTGGAAAATAATTACCTACTTCGTTTTTGGGTGTAACATCTCTTTAGTTTATAGATGTTGAACCGAACCATATTAGGACAAACCTAGTGTACTCGGTCTATTTCACTAAGAATTCACGGGATAAAAATTTTTCTTGTTGCAAAAAATTTTTAAAAGAAAAAAAAGAAAAACCTTTCTTTTAGTACCTCTGAAAAATCATCCATGACAGTCCTTCATCTACATCTGGAGTGCGTTTCTCAAAAAAAATCCTCCGTAGTTTTTCAGAAAAATGTGAAAAAATGCGAAAAGTGGCATTTATTAAAAACCTCTGAAAAAACGTAGAAGTGTGAAAATTTTGCCAATGCTGATAATTTTGGATATAAATATGAGAAAATATGCGTAATTCCATTTTTGGAAAATACATTTTCAAAAGACTTTTTTATTTTTGAAGATTTCAAACTTTGAGTAGGTTAAAAAATTGTGTCAGAAAGCTGAAATTTTCATCACATTATTTCGAGGTCATTTCGTAACTACTATTGTGACCTCACTGTTTGAAGATTTTCAAAAAAAAAAAAAGGGAAATTCGGTCCATCCTAGTAGATAATCTAATCTAGTTATTAGGTATGTACATGTCATGTAACACTTTCCTCTGAGCTCAAAGTAGGAAATAAGCTCGGGTATGTGGGTAAGCAGCATATGACACGATTCATATTAGCTTCGACGATATCATCAACATCAATCACCATTTTTGACACACTTAATCGAATTTTGTCCCCTACTTTATTCAGTACGCTTATCATACGTTCCAAATACAAAACTTACCTACATCATAATTTTTTCGTATACATACGAAAGTTAATTGAAGTAATGAAACATATTTGCAAATCCTACGCTTAGAAGCCATCCACGCTAAATAAAACTTTTCCGCAGATTTGATCTTATAGGTATGCGATATGGTAAAATGAAATAATATAATTAACTTTTTTAATCGTTTTAAAATATTTTTCGATGAGTTGCACGATTGCATAAAAGTAGAGTATGACTTCCGTACAAGCTATTTCAAGAACAATTAAATCTCATACCGCAGTACTTCCAAAACGACATTCGTTGTAACAGTCACAGTGGTATGTGATCGTGTGTCAATTAGAATACGAAAAATATGATTTTAAGATTGTTATTACTATTATTTTTAATCACCTTCAATCATGCCAAAGGTAAGTTACTTGCACACTCTAATTTTTCTAATCAACAAAAATACGATTTCAGCCATTTTGAAATCATCGACTTCGTCGGCTGAAGTTGTCAAAATACAAAAAAAAAAAATTAACATTGCGCTTGCGTGTATAACACTAATGCCAATCGGTTAAAAAATTCTACTTGAAAAATAAATCATTCGAAGAAAATAAAAATTTTTCAATAGTACTCTAATTTGCTTCAATCATTCAGGTTTCACCACCTCTTTATCGAAGGAAGATGATTATGTGACCGGTGTCGGAGAAATCAGAACAAGCCCCGTCTCAAATATTGCAAATTTTTTAGAAAATGTGAGCACTTTTGAGGCTATTGATGCACAATCCATCATATCTGATGAAAATAATCTCGAACATTCGACCAGTGACACATCTCTTGTACTTGAAACAGATAGGTCCACTAAATCGAATAATGAAAACGATACAACTACAGAGACGACCAATAGTGCTAAAAATTTTCAATCAACGACCGAAACTGAAAACATTATATCAGAAACGAAATCTAAAGAGGACACGTACGACAGTATTATAAAAAGTACTACATATTACGATGGTATTTTTTCGGAAAGCGTAACACCTGGACGATCACCGGGATGGGAAACTATTACTAAGCAGTACCCAACCTTTGAGTTTACATCGGAAATCTCACCAACATCAAGTACAATTGATCCGAATGATTTAGAAACCGTAACTAGTATCCAGGGTATCTTATCAGAAATGAACACCAATGAAAAAATTGAAAAAGCAATCGTTAACGAGATGAATAAATTTTCAACAAATTGTAATGCTTATAAGCCATTAAAACTCACCATACAGAACTTCACGCTGCCTCCAGAACTGAGACTAGATTTAGGAAATGGAGAAGCACGCTTCTTTCAATTTGATATTAGTGAATCAGACGATGAATACCAAAACTGGAAAATTTATACGACTTCAATAAGCTGCGATTCAGCAGATTCTGTCAAAGTAATCTTTTTAAATTCAATATCTATCTCTATCGCAGAAAATATTCTTGTTTTTTTTTCTTTGGGTTCACATTTACAGTCAAGAGAATATCTACCGATGGCTTAAAATGAAGTCTGACTACAACCTTTAAAATATGGTATTCTCATATCAAATGTATTAGGTTGGCAACAATGATATATAATTACAAGCGAACCCGATTGGTTGTATTTTATATATGGTCAAAGATACATCCAATCGCGTTAGCCTATAGTTGTACTAATATTAAGTGTTGCCAATCTAATACTTTTAGTACGAAAATGTCATATTTGAAAGCGAAAAGTCTGACTTCATTCAAGTACCCGGTACAACATGATCCAATTTTACTCAAAATGAATTTATATCGCATTCCAGATTCAAGTATCATTACCTACCAAAATTACGATCTCAGCATCGATAGAAATAATCGATTTGTCGGAATCAGTTGTAAATAAAGGATCCATTATAATGAAGTTGACCGGTATCAACATCTTCAAACAATTTATTCAAAATGAAAAATATAATAAAACTGAAGAGAATGTAGTCCCATTTTCAAATAGTCCATCAAATGATTTATCTTTTTTAAAATCACAGGTAAAAATACAGTATATATATTATAATCTGCTATATCATTACGATTAAATTAAATTTCATCAATCATTAGTTTACCGACCTTCGACTCATTCGCAATAATTTATTTTCAACAGGTAACCCTGGATATCGGTTGGGAATATCAAATTCTAATATATTTCAAATTACAAGAATTCATCGATAAATTGAAACCTCTGCAAGAATTTTACACAAACCAACTAAAGCAAAAACTGGAACAAAATGAAATACCACTTACGAGCAGTTGTTCAAACATAGTCGTACACGAAACGAACCATTCGAAAAATTCATTCCTAACCGATTTATACGTTATACCTTACGTAAAATTTGAAACTTGGAAAGGATTAATTCTAAGCGCTGGACCAATTTTGATCGACGGATTATTAAATTTCAATAGTAGCAATTTTATTGTATCAAAACCTGAAATAAGCCAAAAACAGAATCCCGTCAATTCGAAAGGTTCCATGGAAAGAGAAGTTATCAAAAGAATTACAACCGAACATTTGAAGGGTAAATTTGAATGGCAGTATCATTCAAGAAAATATGTTTTTTCTTTTACGATCGAACACGTCGATTTTGAAAGTATTTACAAAAAGAAAATTGAAATTACTGAAAAAAACGTTACTCTCGATGAAGATTCATGGACAATGCCTACTTCAGCTAATGAACCAGCTATAAATATGACTATGAATGTAAAAGTGGGGAAAGTCGAAATTGAAACGTCCAGAGATAAATCTTGTGAAAATGAAAATCATTTCGCGAACTTTATCCTATCTGGATATTTGAAATCACTGATAGCTGAATCGTTAAAAACTTCCATTCAAAATAGATTTGCATCAGAATTGTCACTCCAGGAATGTGACGATTTTTAGATCACGAATATCATTGATTTTCTTATTTTTTTTTGCCTCGAATATCAAGTACCCGAATACCTTCTTAATTTTTTATAATTCTATTTTTTAATACACACTATAAACCGTGACTTTATTCAGTTCATTCTTCATTTATTTTTCTCCTGATAAAAACGTTCCATTGATAACATAACGATAAGGGCATTATTACCAATTGATTAAATAGAGCATTACTCATACTCTCCTATTTATATGATTTATCGCAATTTATCGCTATAAAAATGAGCTAGGAAACATGCGTATATTTCGAAATTGATTTAATAAACGTATTATTTAGTTGTTCATGTGAACAGACATTCATTAAATAGGTATTATGATTCGATTTAATTAGTACCTTAATTTAATATCTCATTTCAGTTGATTGAGAATTTTAGAAATTTCAAAAGCGAACCCACTACTAAACTTTCAATTGATAGCTAATCATCTTGAGCAATTAGTTTTTAGATGATATTCCAAATTAAGTTTCAACACATAATCTTTCAAGGAACATTCTACAGTTACTTAGTCCATATGATACATTTCTCAGAATGTTTGTAATTTCGAACACACAACGCCAAATGTTTAATAAAAGTTTCAGTTTTTGTAATAATACGGAAAAAGGTAAGATTCTCGTTATCTTTTACCCGAGTAGCAACCTTATATTTAATCATAATGACTCTAAAAAATACGGAATGAATTTTTTAAGTTTATCGCTTACCTCGTTTACCCTGTTCTTAACTTTTGCTCTATCGCAATTTCTTGTAGATAGCTGAACACTTCACATTAAATTATACACTTATAAAATTTAAACCGGTTTCGAAAGAACTTTGCGAGTTATTTTTTCGAATTTCACTTCAATAAGTTTTTTTTTTCGTAAAAGTATACTTTTCAAAATAACTTTATCAATTTTTATTTTCGCCATTTCTGTTCATTTGAGATTAAAAATTACAAATTTGGTAACACTGATTCATTTTTTGCACGAATCACATTTCTGCGCGTTTTTTATCTGTTTACATTTTTTTTTAAAATAATTTTTATCAAGCTGATAATTCATTCAATAAAATCAAAATCGAGAATTAAAAAATCTTCAATCTTAGTGATGTAACCTGTTAAAAATTCAAAATTTAATTCCTAAAAGTTTTTAAATCTTTAGCAAAATGTTCAATCTTGACAAAATTCTAATAGTCAAATTCGTTTGAATGTGTTTCAAAAACACCGACAGTGAATTTTTTTCACAATACTTTCCTTGTAAGATACTTCTCATACATTACGGTGTTCTGATTTAAGACTGAGCATTTCAAAAATGAGCGCAAACGAACTGAATTTCGGATCTATGGATCTGGAAGAATACGATTATGACATGGATGATGGTGCCATGTATGATATGCAATACGCTTATGATGATCAAAATTCGTACATCACATTCTTAGAAATAATTCAATCGTGCGCTGTACCAACTGTTCAAGAAATCTGTAAATCATTTTTTCCAACTTTTGCTTTATGTTTAGCGTTTCAATTCTTCAATTATTGTAAGTCAATATTTTGTGTTTGTGTTGTTTAAAACCGAATATTAGCCATCACTTTTTTAAAAAAATGCTATTTTTTAGTTTCTTCAAGAATAGATGTAAAATTTAAGCACATTCTATCTGGCTTGTTGGGTATAGGAGTGTTATACTTCTATGTAGAACATCGCATAATTCACAGTATTGCTCTATCATTAGTATTTTATTTGACTGTACTTGGATTAATGAAGAATGGAATACGAACATCGCATACGTCAGTGTTATTACTCAGCTATTTAACAATATGGTAAATAAATATGATGTGCTTACTTATAGCGTTTGTATTTATCTAAATTTCATATGAAAAATAATTTTTAGTGAATTTACGTTTGAAGGATCAGAATGGCCGAGGATTCGAAATGTACAAATGTTAATTGTAATGAAAGCTATGTCACTGACAATGGACTACGAAGGTAAATATATCAAAGAATTTCCATCCTTTTGCGAATACTTTGGGTATATTTTTTGTCTTGGAAACTGTATTTTCGGACCTTGGGTCGATTTCAAATCTTATTTGGAAGTTTTCGTGCCTAGAAGACCGGTACGTAAAATTGATTCAGGTGCTATTTTATACTTTACGTACCGATGTTACAGAACATTTCAATTTTACAGACTAGACAATACATCATTGAAATAATTAAATCTACTATTCTCGGTTTTTCATTTTTCGTATTTTCGATGTGCTTAATAGATTGGATTCTTCAGCGATATTCAAATAGGTTTGTATGTGATTGACGCGATGATAATAATTTAGCTTCTAAAATAATATTATTCTGTTTCTAGTGTTTGGGCGATTATGTATGGAAAAGCTTTCGAATTCCGGACAGGTCATTATTTCGTAATGTATTTATCGAGTAGCTTAGCCCTTGCTACAGGATTTGAATATTCAAAAGTAAAGGCAAATTCAATTACGAGGCCTAATATGATCGAGCTTCCTCATTCTCTCGTAGAAATTGTAGTGAACTGGAACATACCAATGCACAAATGGCTCAAACGATGTACGTGTGTTTGATATTACTCTCTTTTCTTTACTCTGCTCTCTATGATGAGTTTTTATTTATATTTCCCATAGATATTTTCAAACCTCTACGAAGCTATGGAAATTTTATTGCTGTAATTGGGACGTATTTTGTGAGCTCTCTCCTTCACGGGTTAAATTATAGATTATCAGCAGTGCTTCTATCATTAGGAGTGTATACATACATCGAATATAACTTTAGACGAAAATTATCCTACAGAATGAATGCCTGTATTTCTTCGAAATCATGCAGATGTATTTGTGATAAACACAGATTTACTGGAAGAAAATTGGGAGTTTCTTTTCTAAATCTTTTCCTTACGATACTTGCGTTATATCATTTAAGTTACCTGGGATGTTTAATCGACTTACGAGCCGAGGATAATGTTACTTTTTACCATGCTTTTGACAGGTGGAGAGGTTTACATTATGAAAGTCATTATGTGATTTTATTTACTTACATCGTTTCATTATTTTTATAACTACACGACTGTGATTGAAAATATTTTAATGAAAATTTAGCAATATCAAGTGAAGTTATGTTTAAGAAAAACAAAGATTATTGAATTACCGTGATAGCTGATATGTAAAGCTCCTCAGTTTTAACAAGTTGACTTAATAATGTAATTCATTGTTGTGAATTATTACGCTTATGTGTTTTATTTTCATGTGATTTTGTTCATTCCTTTTTAAAAATGTAGTTGATCTTGTTCGTTTAATAAATTCTACGTCTTTTATACTTCAATTTTGTATTATTGTAAATCGAACCCGAAGATTACCTCTTGACCTCGCCGATCAAACTCTTCAAGTACAATAAAATTATGACTAAAGATTTAACAAATAATAATTTTTTATTAATTTTACAAATTAAGTAATAAAAATTAGAAAAAAATGATTAGGATATCTTCGTGATTTACGAGTACTCTCATTAAAGAATAAATTTTGAATTAATTCTAACACTGAATAATTATCATTTTACGTTTATTTCCGTTTACCTTTGGCTGCTCTGGTTGACTTGGATTTCTTTTTTTTATCGTCAGATTTACCGTATTTCTCTTCTAATTTTTTAAGGAAATCATTCTGCTGTGAAGCACGATTGGACTGACGAAGTTGAATAGCTTTTACAAGATCACCTTCATCACTACTTTCTTCAGCTTTCCTTTTTTTAGCTGCTTTTTCAGCTAATTTGGCTTCTTTTTCGTACTATAAATTTTGTTCAATTAGCCGAATGAAATAAATTGAATTAGATTATTTTAAATCAGATACCTTCAATTTCCTTTTCAATTTTTTCGATTCTGATTCTTTGGTAAATTTAGGAAAAGCAGGAACTTCTTCATCTGAGATCCATTTGTTGATAATTTCACATAGTCTCGGTTCGTCATTTGGATTACTGAATAGGACATACTCTAAAATATGATCCATATCTCCTTTATTATCAACATACGCTTTTTTCAGATCTACGCGTTCTTCTTCGGATCCTACGACATTAAACATTGATAAATCAATACCATAGAATATATATTGTTGAATAAAGAAGCATCTATTTCACACTACCTTTATATTTCATTTCATATTCTTCGATATCTTTCTGAGTAACTTCTTTGAATATAGATTGCCAATACTGCTTCCAATTTTCCATATCAAGATCATCTTCATCGTCCACAGATCCTAATCCATAGTACAATAAATACACATCAAGATTATCAAATATTACTCAGGGAGGAACACATACATCTCAACGGGAAATACCTGTGCAGTCATACGTTTCACGTTTGGATTTATTACTGAGAACCGAATGCACAGCACTGACAACTTTGAACTTTTCAGTAGCTTCGAGTTTCTCTTCATCAGACACTCTGTCAGGATGTACTTTTAAAGATAATCGGTGATACGCTCTTCGAACTAAAATCAACATAGCACAATTTAATAACTTGTTATGACTTGGAAAACGTACTATAAAAATATTAACTTACTTTCTTTCTCTGAAGCCTCTTTATTGATACCAAACACATCGTATAAGTCTTTTTTGCCAAAATACTTTTGGCACAGTTTGATTAACGTCATCTTGAATAATACTGAGCCCGATGTTTGATAAAAGAGCACTTCACACAATAATTTTGTTAATAAAACGATGTCGAAATTACAAAGGCAAATTTTCATTCCAATATTTCAGAAACCATCTTTTTTTCTGAAATAATCCCGCCAATAAAAATACTTTGATAAAAAAAATAAAATAAAAAATATCATGGACTTATTTTAACAGAGGTATGAATTTAAAACTACAATAGATGATTGTGAATCACTTGTTGCATTGAAAAAAAAAAGTTCATTTTTTGGTTAAAAACACTCTTCTTGTAAATTCATATAAATTTTTAAATCATTATTTCATATTTTAAATCTGAATCTAGAAAATCTATTACATTCACGTGGATTTTTTTCAGAGAAAAGTGATTTTGATTTTTCCAATTTTTAATGAGTATCCTTAATACCATATCAGTGTTACCAAGAAAATTATTTCAAAAAAATTATTATAGTATGAACGAAAACTCAAAATGGAATGGTTGGTGGGGCAGGTAGTGGCCAGACAGGCAAACACTGAGACTTGACAGGACTTGGAACGGATTCGCATTTATTTTATTTTCATTTAATCAATTATCGTGATATTCTTCAAATAACCGTCAAGATTTAGATTCTGAAATTGAAAAAAATTGTTTATAAATCACTTCTAGCGGTACATATAATAGATAATAGATAAAATATTGAAAATCGCCAATGGAATCTTAAAATTATCATTTTTTTCTACACTACACAAGGCAGATTAATAAGTTACGATTGCCTTCTCATCCAGCTCTAGCTACAGCTTATGAGTAATGAGTGTTTTCCTCAGAGGTTAGAAGCTCACAAGATCTCGATTTTCATTTCACATCAAAATAGACGAATGATGAAACTCATAAAAGACAATAACCAAAAATTGAAAAGTTCCCGATATAGAAATAAAATTTCAGCATCCATTCTATTTTGCATTTGATGGGACCCACAGGATGTAGCCAGGATAGTTGAAAATTATTAAAAATACATGTGTATACGTGTACCTACCCATGAACTACATCGAACGCAGCCTTGATCAAATTTGAAAATTGTGCTCAATTTTTAACAAAATTTCTTGGTAGATAAGCTTTGTTTTTGTCAAAACTGGCTCGAACTTATGTATCTACGCGGATATCACTTTCTGAAAGGACAAATATTCAGCTAGCAAATAAAGAAAGACAACAGGCTACTTCACTTTAAAAATGAAGAAACTATGATTTGCATAATTCTACTTTTAAACTTTGACTAAAAAAGTGCTCTAAAATAACTCATTTAAAGTGGAATTTTCCACCATTGTATTTATCTTCATTAACTACTTTCTTTTACGGTATTTCATAAACTAACTTTGTGTGACAGTTTTTGTGAAAAATTTCAACAGGTATTACCCTAAAAAGTTACTCGAGTTTTATTTTACTAAACCTTAAGCAGTAGAAAATTTTAGCGCATCATAATTAATAGCTATCAAACAGTTCATAATAATTCGGATAAATCGAGTATTTATCAAGGTACCTAAACATTGATACTATTTACAGCTTAGATAAAGACCATAAGAGTATTTACGTAAGATGTTTATTGCAATCATTAATGCGTGTAAATAATCCGTCTTTTATTTAAAACCACTACCACTCGTTTCTTTTACAGGCGTTTGTTAGTTCATTTCTACTACACAGTCAATTACTCCGATTAAATTTTATTATTGTACAAAATGAATATTTCTTTTGAGAACAAGAATGTTTTGGTAACCGGTGCTGGTCAAGGTAATATATAACCTGTTTTTTAATTTTGAGTTTTATACAACGTTATATGGGTACCTATCCTTATACTTCAATCTTTTCGATGCATAGGTATGGGTAAAGGATTAGCAAAAGCTTTTATAAAATATAAAGCTAGCAAAGTTTACGCCCTTTCGAAAACCAAAGCCAATTTGGAGAAACTGGTCTCGGAAGAACCCACTGTAATTCCAATCGTTGCTGATTTGACTGACTGGGAAGCTACTAAAACTGCTTTAAAATGTTTGGAGCCAATTGATATTTTATGCAATAATGCGGGTATCAATATATTGGAACCTTTTTTGGAAATAAAGCCGGAAAGCATTGATGCGTAAGCGTTGCTTATTCAACACTAATGCGTTGGAGAAATATTACTTTACCTGTATTGAACCGACATATAGGTAAACCATTTTTTAATGCAACGCTTTCATTTTTCAGTGTTTTCAACACGAATTTCAAGTCGATAGTTTGTGTCAGTCAATGTGTAATAAAAGGAATGATAGATAATAAGAAAGCGGGAGTAATAATCAACACATCATCTCAAGCATCCAAGGTAATCTTATTACTTATCAAATTTTGAAAAAAAATTTACGATTGCTTCAACCGTAATATATTATTACATCGTCTGTAGATCGCATTACAAGATCACACGACATATTCGGCCACAAAAGGCGCAGTCGATGCGGCTACTAGGGTGATGGCATTAGAATTTGGAAAACATAACATACGAGTAGTCGCCGTTAATCCTACCGTCGTCATGACTGACCTGGGAAAAGTAGCTTGGTCAGATCCTAAAAAAGCCGCACCCTTACTAGAACGAATACCGCTCCATAAATTTGCTGGTAATGTTTTATTGTTTTCTAGTAGATCCGTAATAATAAAGTTTTCAAGGTTCACTTTGATGTATTTTCAGAAATCGATGACATTGTAAACACCATAGTATTTCTGGCTAGCGATAAAGCTGCTATGATTAATGCTGTGAACTTACCTATCGAAGGCGGTATCTTGGCGACGTAAATATTTTCGATGTTTTTTGAAATCGTAGAATATTCCAGTAACTTTAAAAAATTATTGATATCTTTTTTTTCTGTGAGTTAAATATTTATAACAGGATGAAAATTATTTTGTAATAAAAACTTTAATAAAATATAATATATGTACGTATCACGTTATAAATCAGCCATTAGAAATTGCGATAACAAGAATATTGAGTGAACAAAAATAATAACCATCAATGTCCGGTTTCCATTTTCACATTTGTCTCATTTTCAATTTTTTCATTCGAGTTATTTGGTTTATTTACCACAAATCCATTCATATGAACAGGTCTATGACATACTTGTAAGGATTTAAGTCCAACAATTTCAGGATTTTCTTTCCAAAATTCGTCTCCGATTAAATCACAATATAAAGGTAATATAAACTGACGTAATTTCCCATCGACAGGGCCAGGAATTAATTTTCTAACTAAAGTGGTTCCTTTTCTAAACAATTCGGGTTCACTGGGATAATTAATACCAAATTCTCGGCATAAAATTTCACTTTTGTGGGCAGAGTTTCTTAGGATATCTTGAGCCTACAAAAATGAAATTAAGTTAGATCAAGATTAAAAAACTGACTTCATCATTCAACTTACTTCTTGTTCAGTCCGATTGCCTTTCTTAATCAAAGCCCAAAAAATGGTATTGTGTAAATTTTTCTGCTGTAGTTCGGCCTGTCTCCAGCTGAGATAATCTTTTAAATTAATTTCTGAAGGATAGACGACGATCATTGCCTCGAAACCAGGAGGATATTGCAATTTGGTCATACCAAAAATATCTTTCCAATGATATACGTAAGCAGCCGCGAATATGCTATTCACAACTGACATTATTTTAGAATTGCGTCTTTTAAATGTACTAGTGTCCTTACGAAATACAAAACTGTATTCATCACTGTGGCCATATGCGAGGCAAATATCACGTAATTCTTCCATTACGTTTACGGCAGCTCTGGTCATTAAATCTAATCCTCGTTTATCGTTCGGTTTCTCAAACCCGTGCATTTCGGTGAACCTACTGAAAGATTTACCATCCAATCTAACGATAATCCAAGAATTTGGTAAACAACGATCATCTCGTTCAAAATTTTTCACGTAGTCGAATTTACTTGTCATTACTGATGCCATGTCTGTAACATAGAACAGAATAAGTCAAAGTAATTGTTAAAAAAAAAAAAACATCTATATCGATTACTTACTCACTTATTTAAGATAAGATCCAGGTTGTTCTCACAACAATTTCATGACTGATGAGGAGCAATCTTGATTTCTTTCGCGACAGAAACACTGTACGGATTAAGCAGTAAAAATGATTGTATAATTTTTGGACACGTCTTACATTATTCCATACTGATAAGTTACTAATTTAAAAGATAGGTGACGAAAAAACTACAAAATATTTTCTAAATAACTGCAACAGATCTCTAGTAAAATGGAAAGTTGTTCAAGTACGGATAGATATTTTCAAATATTTACACGTTTAAAAGTTCACTAACCTAACACCGGTGTTTTTATTACTTTTCAAGTTTTCACTGCAGAGTCTCCATTGAACTTATTTATACTATTACTGCACTGAAATTTCTGTAACTCGCAAATGACAGAAATTCAAAACAATATCCTAAAATCAATTTAATTATTTAATCCATAAATTATGTAATTCAAAAGTGATATCTACATAGAATTCAACAATTAATTAAAAATTCAAAAAACAAAATTCTAAATCTGAAAATATTATCGCTTTCGTTCATTTTCATAGATTATTTTATAACAGATAGGTTGGTAACATGTATTGACATGCCAGCCAATGAGTTGCATAAGTTGCATTTATCCCTGTTTTTTTTTATTTTTTTTTATTTTATTTTTATTTTCACATTATATTTTAATTTTTGTTTCGACTTTTACTTTCTGGAATAAAATTGTACTGAATGAATTTTTCTTTACACCAAAACAAAAATAATAAATAAAATACTTGACGGATTATTCATAATTCCTTGTAAAATTATTTTCTATTTTGTAATATTATTTGTACTCGAATTCATCTTTCTGATTATTCAGATATTCACTATTCAGTATTCATTACGATAAAATTTTATTCTAGAATTATAAATATTTTGTTCCACCGCGTGTCTGATTTGGATTAATCATACTTTCATACAGCAATGATTGGTAAAATAAACCTTCTGAATAATATAAAATTTCCACCAATATCAATTGTTTGTTTTTGTTTGCAATTCTGAAAACGGTTCATATTGCGTAAAAAAATATAAAACCAAACTCGTTACCCAACAAATGGAAAAAAATGAGTACATTCCAAATCCTAACATAACGTTCAGTGTTAAAGTACGTAACATGCATGCAAATCTGATTAATTACAAGTCGTATTCATAATTCCTCATAATCATCTTCTTATCTGGTAAAAATATTCGAAAATTATTTAATGAAATTGATTTCCTTCTTCAGTTGGTACCAAAAATTTCCGAGAGTGAAGTTTAATTAAATGTTTTCGGTCGAACATGAAAATTTTTATCTTTTGAACATAATTGGGTTAAATTTTTTGGATTAAAAATGAAATTTGTTATAATTAATGCAGCTCTTTTGTTTTTATTGATTAATTTTACATCAATATACGGAAGAAGTACTAAAGAAAAGGGTCTCAAGTCAGCAAAACCAACCTCTTCAAAACCACCAACATCTCCAAAATCTCCAAGAACAAGGAAAAAGGCAACGACAATAGATCCTGATAGTATAATAACTACTACGCTAAGCCCCGTTAGTATTCTCACTTGTCTCCAAATTTTGAGAATGAATACTTAGAATTTTATATTAATTCACATATTATGTTTTTGCTAGGAAGAATGGAGGGAGCTGCATCCTGTTGGTAAGTTATTTGAATCGGATATAAGGCACATGCATGGTATCAGTTTTAGTTTTAAAATCGAAATATCGATCCTTTGGATCTAATAGATCATTTATAATGAAATACAATACCAATAAAATACCTACTCTAAATGAAATATCCCGAATCTTCATAATATGTAAAAATGTAAGCACCAAAAATATATAAAAATTGGTAACACTGTTCATTCATCGGCCAATTCGTTTAGATCTGAATTTGTTATGCTTACTTTCGCTTTTTAATTTTTTTTATTATCAATGATGTAAAATAGTGATAAATTAATAATTTTAGTAAGACCTGTGTTGATCAGAATTATCAGAATGTAAGAAATAATTCACAAATTCTAATCATTGATTGATATTTTAATCGCCAAAAGTACGGATCCTAGAATTCCTATAAAGTAGTGTACCGCTGTATTTATTCTTTATGAATTTCTTGCTTTTGTTTTGCAGTGATGAGCATTGAAAAAGTAGCCGCTCAAGCTTTGGAAACATTTGCTAAGAAGCAACCGATGAGTAGTTTTCAAGACAATCTCAAAGAGTTAATCAACCTAACCAGTCAACTAACAATTACAGATGTTTTCTTGACAAAAGATTTTGTCAATCAACATGATCCAGAGAGCGTAACAAATCCTGTTGGATACATGGAAATATTTCGAGATACATACCTAATGATAAACGTATTTATTTTTAAGCAATTCTCCAAAATACCATTACACGATCACCCCCTAATGCATGGTGTTTTGAAAGTTCTTTCTGGTAAAGTAAAATTAACTAGTTACTCGCTAGAAGATCCCCATTTTATCAAACATAGAGATTACAATACCAGCTTTTACTCTCCGGTTAATTATTATTACATGAATGATTTCGTTACAATGTATGAAACACTAGGTACTCCCGCTATCGCTCACGATCCTGTAATTATTTCCGAAGATGACCCTGCTTCTTTATTGACTCCTTTTGAGAGAAATATTCATAAAGTTGAAGCAGTGGATGGTCCAGCTGCATTTCTTGATATATTAGCACCCCCTTATCGTACCACTCAAGCAGCTTTGAAACGAAAATGTACGTTTTTCCATGTAATGGAAAATGCTGCCCGCAAACCTCTGTTATGTGTGAATTTTTTCCCTCCGGCGTATTTTACGGAAGATATTCCTTTCACGGGACCTAATCTAAATGAAACTTTACCGAATATCACAGCAACTTACCACAGAACTAGAAAACCGAAAATCGACAACTAGTATTCTAGTATTTTGGAATTCTTTTATTTAATAATCCTTTTAGTGCTTATTTTTATTTCTGTAATTTATTTTGTGTATCGCGAATTGTAAATTATTTTGTAATTATGTTTGAATGTGCTGTAAATATTTATTTTCATTTGAAAATTCCGAAGTACAGTTTTTATATATGACGACGTAAGTAACTGAATTTTTTCACTCCCGAGTAAAATCAAAATTCTTTGTCGAAGAATAGCTGTAGCGAAATGAGTCAGATGACGAGTAAAGAAGAAATTGAATAGCCGTGAGTGAAATGTAAAAACTGGTTTATGAAATAATTCAAATACAAAACATAAATAGTAACAAAATTATAATACCAATTACAAAATCGAGGTAAGTCAAAAATTTCAACAGCCGATAATCTATATGGATATTGGACAAAGAATGAACAAATCACATTATGAACAGGTACCTATTTTCTTTTTCGTACGTTTTACTTCCGTAAATTTTATTTCTGCTTTCTTCTACAGAATAAATTCAAAATCTGATGATGGCATCTGAAAAAAAATCATATAGTTAAAATCGAACAATGATAACATAGCATAAGACATTGCATTAAACATAATCTTTATTCTTTACTTACCTAACTTGAAGATGGGGAATGGCCAATAATTCGCCATCAACATTCCACGAACTGATGTTGGTAGCTGGTATCACCCCAGATCCATAACCAGTTTCAAACTTGAATAATCTTGTTTTATATATTTCGACAAAATTCAATTCATTCTAAAAAAGAAAAAAAATTAATAACATTTAAAATACTCTTAATGGAATTTTTTACACGTAGCTGTAACTCATACATACTACCTAATAATTGAAATTATTCCATTTTTTATTGTTTAAAGTTCAATATAATTAGGATCTAACAATCGAAGAAATGATTTATATTCATAACACATCCGTTTTAATTATTATAGGCGTTTAAAAATAGTACTATTATTGTTTGTTTATTTCCAAAGTGAAAAATAACGAGCGCATTAAGCTGCGTAAAGATTACTTCAAATTCAAAGAATTCAAATAATTTTCTCTAGTAATTTTTTGTTTTACTTCTTAATCGACAAAAAAAAATATAAAACAAAGTCGCCAGAAAACATGACTCATTTTGCTAAGGTATATAAATTGTCTAAATCACCTTCAAGGTGAACGACAATAGTTAAATAGGTATGGGTGCATGAAAAGAAAATCACGCTATTTTTTATTTACACACATCTTGGTACTTTTAACTTGGCTTGCATAAATTTGTAGGTACATATAATTAAATTACTTACTTAAAAATTATACTTGTCAATTGTACAACGAACTTACCACGAATCGATTTTTTGAAGAAAGTGTAAATAATAATTTAATTTTTTTAAGAAAAGTAATCCGCCTTATCAGCACTAAATGCAGATAACCATCAGCAAAATGACCGAAAGGAGAAATACCATTAGGACTTCGACCACAAGAACATGAAATATTAGCCGCAGTTACCATGAAAAACTGCCCTCTTATATGTTCCCATTCTGTAATAAAATAAGTGATTAAAATTTTTCGTTTGAATTCTAATTAGCACAACGTGATAGTGCGTAATCGTTTTTTTGCATTTATACCTACGTACTTGTTTCTTGTTGGTTTTCGTTCGGCTCGGAAGTACAATAGCAGTCGTTTTTTTTACAAATAATATCTAGTGAGTTATCCAAGTCTTTTAAATATGAAACTGTTCCCTCGTAGGATTGATGGAAGATAAATTGTATAGCACCTGAAAACATGAAAACTTCACATGATCAACTTATCAATTATTATAATAATCGGTATAAAAATAAAAATTTCCCATAAATAATACACGAATGCTTCAATCTCAAAACAATATACCTAAAATTAAAATTTTCTAATGCTATAGTGAAGTTCAAGTTTTACTCCGAATTTTTCAAAACTTCGTTGCTGCAAGTTGACTTATCATTTCATTTGTTGATCATGACTTTATTCAAACATTCCTAAGCCCTTTTATATCCACTCCTCAGCATTATTAAGTATGCATCTAATATTGAGTTTTAATTCATTAAAGTATGTAATTAACTTCATATTTTCGAACAATTCATCGAAAAATAAAATGGAAAGATACTAGTGATAAGAAAAGTGAAACGCAGATAATTCGTCCAACTAAGTGTACTTTTTTCTATTCTTCGGTAAATTTCTCGTGTAAGATTCGATTCCGACAAAAGTTGACTTTAGATTATAAATTAAATGTATTTTTTACTCCAATCGAAGTATAGACTTTGATAAACCTATTGTAAGCACTTACCAACTAAATCATATCGTTTTGGTCCTAAGCACCTTAGACTTCGACTATGTTTGATAATATCACCAAGGTAACCATATGAAATTAAGCTGATGAAACAGCATAAATAATTTTTCTCATTATGCACGCTACATATATCACTTTTAATAACATCACCTGTAGAAAAATAAAAATGCATAACTTCAGTGAAAAATTAAGAAAAAATCAGCGATCAATTAGGCATTGCTGTCTGCAAAACTATTTAAAACTTTTTATGAAGGTTCTTAGATGAACATCGTGCTATAAGTACAATTTGATTGAGAAACAATACGAATTTACATGAGTAAGTATGTAGAGTTTCGTTTGTGAAGACAAAAATATCTTCAACATGAACGGTACACAACGCTATAAGTTAACTTACAGCAGGTAGGTACACTGAATAATGCAAATTGTATGAAGTCCGAAGGTCATTCTGTATCTTTCACAGCTTCCTTAACAACCTATAGGTTTGTACCTACCATACGAATGGGAATTTCTTTTCCATATTTCACATTACTCACATTTTCTATCGAGATAAAAAATGTACAAATCTTGTCGTATACGTTTCAAACGATGGTTGGTTTTACGGTTGGCTAAATTACATAACGTATACGCAGGTACGTATAGGAGGTACGGATAATTACAAAACCGAGCAAGAGAAGTGGTACACAGATACGTGTACCTTATCTATACACTTTTACTCACCGCAAAGTACGTGAAAAGCGGCCGTAAGTACGTCACCGGTACCGTGTAAAGAGTACACAACCGTATCGGTACTACCAGCAGGTATTATACCAAGTTTCAACTCTAACAAAGGAATTGCAAACTGCGGATCATTCGGATCCAGGTTATTCTCCTTGATAACTCGTGCAATGATACCATTAACCACTTCGGAAAATGTACCATCGCCTCCTACGCATATCACACCGTCGTAATTCCTCCAGCCATTTTCGACCAGAAAATCTCTAGCGTGGTTGGCGTATTCGGTGGTGATGAGATCGACCTTGATTTCAGCCAAGGTAAATAACGGTTGAACGATTTTCTCGTAGATTTTCGGCGCTTGTTTTTTACCACCGCATGGATTTAAAAATATTAATAAATTTTTCGGACGGTTTGTAATACCTGTAATAATACGATACGTTTTAAAAAAAATATCGCCTAATACTACTATTAAAATTATTTTAGATGGTAGCGATAGCGATTAGTGATAATATTTTTGATAAGAGTGACGTCATTGCGAAACGAATCTATTGTTAAAAGATGAAGCAATTCTATCTATTCATAGGTTAATTGAAAGTTTAAGAGAAATTATAATATCTAATTAATCGTGTTGGTTTTCAGATTTCAAAAGAGCCGAGTAATAAAAGAGATGATGAATAGTGGATAATATTAGGCTATTTGACAATGGAAAAGTGTGTACGATAAGAAGGGAAAATATATATGTTAATTAAGACATCCATCTCACAAAAATGAATTAACCATAATAAATGGCTCTTCCGAATCTTTTTCAGTATCATTTCACAACGAAGGAAACCGGAGAAACAAGTTCGTCATCATAGTTCTATCACTTCTATCCTCTCCAAAAAAAATAGCGATGCTAAAAGTAATTAAATTTTTATTTACATATATGTACATATCTAGGGAGCAAAAATAATTTTTCAAAAAAATAAGAAAATTATTTCCTCTCAGTATCCACTCTATCAAGCATCTATACCTATCATCGCACAAAATAAGAATCATAAGGTAAAATATAGGATCGACTGAATACTAGTGATTAACTTGAAAAACCAATTTTTGAGGAATAAAATCACAAAATATAACGTTCCTTTAGATCAACTTTTATTATTATTATTTTTTTTAATGAAATAAAATTAATATTCCACGAATGTATAAGTTATTAACATTCAGAGAATTGTAATTTGTACAAATCTGCAAATTTTTATCAAAAAAACAAATAAAATTACCATTGCGAAGTAATTGATATAGAATAAAAAAATGGTTCAAGTCAAACGTGATCAACAATAACTTCATACGTTTAGGTACACTTCCTCTACCTTTACCTCCTTCCACTTCTTCCTCATTGAAAATTACTCTTTGTTCAAATTTTCATTTTCATTACACAACGTAACGTTGCGTTGCATGGATTTTTACATAATGAGTATGAAACGAGCGTAAATAAAAATGATGAAACAACTGTCTATTACTTCATTCAAGAGACTACGAAATCAACATTTGAAAAGAAACGCAAACGTATGAAAAACTAAAAATATAAAATTCATAAAAATTTTAAAAGTTTTGAAATTGAAGATGCAACATCGATCTACAAGTAAACCTATAAGTAGATTCAACCAAGCTTCTTTTCTCAAATACCTCCATTTTTTGATGAATACGTACCTATTCTGATTGAATAACCCTTGCTTGGATGTTGATAGCTGCATAGTTAATTTCACCTATTTTCCATTCTTTTGATATATTTAAAGCGCCTAAATGTCTAGGTCAAAGGTTATTACATTACTTGCGGCAACAAAATAAAACGAACAACATTTGAAAACCAACACGTGAAAAGTTAAGTAGGTACACGCGTTTTTTTTTTATAGCACGTAAAACATCCGTATCCGATACCTATAATCACTTAATTAATTCGAAACTAACTGTTGATTCGTTGTTTAATAACTTCGGTCCATTTAATCACAGTCGATGGCTCAGAATGGCATAATACTATCTTCTGGAGAGTTATTTTAGTATCTTTATACTTGGCATAGTGAACTTCTACGCTGTTACAACTCCTTAACGTACTTCCATCTAATACAGCTGTAGAACTATGAGATACTTTCCTTTTACTATGGTGTTGGTTTCTTAAAAAATAATGATCTGTTTTTACGTTTCGAATCGCAACTATATCTCGTATATCAAGCGTTATTAATGGATTGTATTCTGAAACACGAGTAATAAAAATATAAATTTTATTAATACCTAAATAATCATACCAACGTAATAATTCGATCAATAAGTACGTGGATTATTGTTATTATTTAATAAACTATTTCATGTGCATATAAAGAAAGATTTTGCGAATTTTCACCAACTTATCAATAACAGCACAAATAACATTTTTTTAAAGACCTATACGTACCTACACAATTTTTAATTAATAGTACCTATTCAAATTAACGACGAATCATTATGAGAGAGAAACCGAATCAAGGTGAACAAGTTTTCAATATAATAGTAAATTTGTTCGCAGTCGAAAGACCTTTATCCATATAAGGTATAAAAACAAACTTAAATTACATTCGCATTAGGAATTATGATGGTTTTTTTTTTTGTGAAGAGAAAGAAATACCTGACAACTAATATAGATACACATTATATACGATAAATACTGCTTTCATTTCACACAGACTACTAAGTAGTGGGTGCTGGGTACCAGTTGCTTAGTGACTGAATTCCAGCATATCTCTATAAAATTATTAAATTCACACGCAAAATTAAAATAATGTAATCTAAATAAGCATATATACTAACTTAAATTGCGAAAACTACTTAAGTATACACACTTTTCGTACTTATAAAATGTGTACTTTCGAGTTAAAATAAACGAACGAATTGCATACGTAATGTATGTGGTAGATACCAACATAATACCACATTCATAAATCATACATAAACTACTTATATCAAAATAATACGACGAGGAAATACCCATGATTCATTATTGATCACTTTTTTTTGTTTGAAGTACAATCCATGGATAAATTGCTCAACAACCCAGCTATTTGTAAGTTAGCTAGCAAATACTTACAACAGTCTTGTCAGGAAATTACTGTTTTTTGTCGTTTAAATATTCAGTAGGTATTTTATAACCACTGATATAATAGTTGACATTTGAAATAAATTTCTTTATTTGTTAACAAATGAGCACGTGAAGTTTTAGAAATATTTTACGATCTGGGTTTTCTTTAAATGTCTATTTGGTAAACATAATCTTTTTCAGTGGTTCGTTGAAAATTAAAATTTTAATTAGTTGAAATCTGAATACCAGAAAATGTTTTAATGAAATAATGAAATGGTTGCTTTTATACGTTACGTATAGTACCTACCCTACCTATACAGAGCTGTATGGTAGCCAATAACTTATCAAATTTCAAATGCTGTATAACGTTGTAACGTTAATAAAATGAATTGTTGCAGATAAGTATCTAGAAAGCTGTCATCTGCAGGAAATATTCATTACAACGATTCACGATTACAAAGTTACGTAAGCATCGAGGTGAATAATTTTTCTAAAATAAATACGTATTAAAACAAATTCAAGCTAATTTACTTCAGTAAATGTAGGTGCATTACATAGATAAGTAGCTAAGTGTACGTGATCTATGAACATTGAATGCATACTTGATTTTCGGTGATTTACTGATTTCTACAATCTCCAATTCTCCGTATAAATATTGACTGATTATGTAAAATTATAAAAATTGTCAATCTGATACCTACATAATATTACCATGATCACAAGTAAGGCTTGCCTATTAACTGTGCGTTATCACTTATTAGTTAAAATGAACAAACATCTAACGATTAATAATTTTTGGTTCGAAATGATGGTCCAGTTTTAGAATTAGATTAATATTTATTGTTCACTGTTTTATTGAAGCCAGAATTTTCGAGATGCAAAATCAGTACGAGTCGAAATAGATCTACAGAAGAATCAGTAATTTTAAACTGGAATGTGAAATCAGATGTCGTTTCGATACAAATTAAGATTTTTGTGATGAATGATAACTAGTCATATGTTTACGGCTTACCTACCGGTACATATCTGCAATTAAGTTTATTGTAATGGAAAATTAATTAAACTTAGCAGATACAATAACCCGATACATGTAATTAATTTGAAGATGAAATAATTCATTACTGATTTATACACTTTCGTTCACTTAAATTTACTACAGTTTGTTAAATTTAAAAAGGACCTCGGCTTATCAGTAAACCATACCTTTTAACCAATCGAATGCCTTAAAAATCAATTTCAAGACATTCTATTGGCAAACGCCATTTATTTATAAAGTTCTCGCGGTCCTTGTCCTTTTTAAATTGAACAGACTTACACACTATAATATTTATCACTGATAACCGATGATAAAACAAATACAAATTTCATCGATTAGCACCGAAAATTAACGAATGATCATGTACCTTTAATTTTTATTTGTAAATGAAAAATATTCGTGGTCCCTGTACTTAAATTCTTTGAAAATAATTGCATAGTGTTTACTCAAAGATTGTAAATACACTATAGTGATGATCGCGGATTCTGATCTAACTACAAGAAATCAGAAAAGAACACTAGAAAAACTTCTGGTGGTGTGATAATAATGAATAGCCTCAATAGTCAACTATTTCATCAATTTGCTGAAAACTTAGTTGTCTTCGTCATACTTAGAGTTTTCCAATTTTAGAAACAATCGTCATTGCTTTCCAAACTGCATTACGGTTACATATAGAAACTCTGATACGAATTGAAGTTTATTTTAAAAATAATTTTACTTTCGACCAATAAAAAAAAAACAAAACTTACTAGATTTCTCTTGAGTAAAAATCCATGTCAAGCTATTGCCGCGTAATTTCCACGTGCAGTTTTTACCATCTTGAATGAAATTATCTTCCAGATCATCGAACTCTTCCAGAGGAACTTCTTCGGACATCATTTCAAAAATGATTAATAACTAGATAATAATGATAATAATTTTTTAAAAGTTCACCAACACTTCACAAATCACATTGTTGACAACATAAAGAGGTTGCGATCGTTCTTTAGTCTTTAATTTTTTAAAAGAAAAAATAATACGTAAGTAATCGGTACGTAGATCGAGTAGGTAATTCCACATGGCATAACGAACCGCACAGTACACGAAGGTCGGTTCGAATGCGACATGATATCATATGCCTCCAAAGAAAACTTGAATGACTACCTATGCTTACCTACTATGAGAGTTTATAATGTTTTTTCCCTCTCGCTAATAAAATAATATGACCTTTTCTTATTTGCATGTGCGGATTTTTTTCGTCACATCGTTATCATTGTAAATGAATAGTAAATAATAGGTATACTGACGATCTAATACAATTTCCCGTGCACGCTAGTGTGAAGATCGAATATCATTACTATATACCATACATATAGTAAAGCTTATGTATATTTACCATAGAATTATGTTAAAAAATCGGATAATAAGGTCTTGTTTTGAGGTATTTCAAAGCATGAAGTACCATGTTGTCTGGTCGGTGGTTGAAAGCTCGTTTCGAAAAGGGTTTTTTACGTTTTACGAAATATTTTACGCGTAAACGTACCCATAACAAAAAAAAAAACCTGAATGAATGTTTGTTTCATGTGTTTTTAGCAGGTAGATACATGTAGGTACGTGTAGGTCTACGCATCTAATACCGCACGAAAAACAAACACTGCTGAATAAAATATTTATCAGATACATTGTAATACGTCAGTCAAGTTTATTTATAGGTAGTTAACCAAAACATACCCAATATAGACACCCCGACGATCCCTTCAACCGTCAATAGTTTTGACGGAAAATTATTTGAATATCGATAGGCTAACATAAGCTGAAGGCTGAAGAATAACAAAAATATTAAGTACGGGCAGGGACAGAAATGGAATCAAAAAGAAAATGGAATATACGATATGAAAGAGTTGGTAGCAGTATGAGAATCAATCAGCTGCATACAGAAGTTAAACAGTCACATGTCAAAAGTCTACTTAGTTTATGAGATGAAATAAAATTTAATTTATTAAAATAATTTAACTTGATGGTTGATGCACTTCTGTATACCAAAGTATTAGATACAGCAGCCTCTAATCAAGTTGAGACTGAGTTTGTACAAAAAATGCATTGTCATAAATCAACAAATCCAACAAACAAGCAAAGCTCGTCGTATCCGTTCAATTTGTCTAATTAATCCAATGACAGATTCCATTCATTATTGATTTTTTTCACAGAAAAATGATTCCTTTTTTCTTGCTTAACATTCTTCATTTAAATTTCAAATAACAAACTATACCTCAAATTAACAACACATTCATGAGTTGGAATCATTATTTATGAATTTTATAGAAGAAATTTAATTGCAGCGAATGTCAAGTTTAAAATTTTCTACAGTACCTAAGTTAAGTACGTATTAAAAATTTTGGATGATTTGATGGTTCAAAGAGCCCAAGTTGTTTGAATATTTTGTAAAAAAAAAAAAAAAAAAAAAAAAAAAACATGTCGAATGTTTTTGATATTTACACAGATGCTTCGTGCATATCTTGCATATTTCATCAACGTTTCGTCATTTTACTTTACTACCCTATCATATCGTATATCGTTTAACTTGACATGTTCATTTTCCTTTTTCAATTTCGCATCTTTGATGATAAGACATAATACTCTTATTTCAGTACAAGTAAGAAACATGGTTTTCTTATACGTTATTTCATTCATCGGTAAGATTTCGGTTTCAAATAAATCAAAAATAATTTATAATCAGTTTTTTTTTTCATACAATAATACTTTTTTAATAAAATCGTAGCGTTATGCGAATTCTCATTTTTGGAAGCGACAAAACTGCGTAAGTAATTATTAATATTTTTTTATAATTCGCTGGAACAGTGACTGCAGGAGCTGAAGTTTCAAGAATGGGTGAAATATCGTGTATTGCTTTTAAAACTAAATAAATTAGCTATTTCGATGTGTACCAATTGAAATTAATGCATCACTAATCGAATCTAAATGCTATTTTACAGCTGACAACGGCAGACTGAGTATGTTCAAATTTTTTTATTTTTTAATTTACGATGGACCTACGCAAAAACCTACATGTACTTTATAGGAACATTTAATGTTCACAGTGGTTGGTAGATGTTTAGATAACCTTTTCCTGAGGGACAGAAATCCAATGCGAGGGGTGGAAAATTACCTGTTTGGTGAGTTTAAAAAAAAATTCTTACATGATCAATTCTTCAATAACGCTTATTTTTATCACCACAGGTCTATGCGATAAAACTAAAGATGATTCTTATCATATTGTACACTGTATAAATGATAAAATACCGAAAAGTAAGCAAATACACCATAATGATTTTTCATTGATAAGTTTCCAACTGTCCATAAGTGCACCATGTCATTACAAACTGCTTGTATACGTATGTACTACTTACCTGTTTTTATTAGGTATGGACATAGGACCTGTCGAAGCCTTCGATAAATTAAAAACCTGTTTGGGTAAATACGCTGATATATTAGTCGAAAGATATAAAAAATTTGCGTTCAACAGTGGACATTTCAATACTGAAGAAGAATTTCAAAAATATCCCGAAATCGTTCAAGTAGTCAAGGGTTTGTAGTTGATATACCTACGTATAGTATATTTACATTTCACTACACCGGAAAAGATAATGAAAGATACATACACACGTAGTTATTTAAATAATCTCCTCATTTGTAATAAATTCTGTAGGTTTGTGCGCGAATCGAGAATGGGTGAGATATAAAGAATTGGGTAAAGTTATTAAATTTCATCCCTGCATAAAAAAAATAAACTACTTTAGTAGACCAATGTACCATTCGTAATACATTTCTTTTCTTATTTAGATCGTAACGAAAAGATGAGTAAGTTTTTAATCTACACGTTTATGATTATACATATAATACCTGCTTGAATCCAAAATTTTTTGCTAACAACGATTTTCCGTGTACCGAAGTAAGTTCTGTACCTAAATTTACCTCGCGAATAAATTTTTCCAATTCTTATCGCAGAAGCTCTCAACTGTTTTCGAAGCTGTACAGTAAATCTGTTTCAAGCGTTTGAACAAAGCATGGAAAATATAGAAATACAATATCAAAACTATTTAATTTTAAAACACATGCAAGATGCTCACAAATCAGGTAAATTCAAAATTTATGTTTAGAATAAGATTACAATGATACTTGACCCTGATGTACGACACCTTTATATGCTTGTAATTTTTGTACTCATCAAGACAAATTCGATAATTTATACATCTTTTAGGAAATGAAAAAGAGGAAACCAGTGAAAAACCCCTTGATCAAATAGAAGCAAAAAGTAAATGAATCACTTTATTACTTTCAATAGTAACAGCATTAAGTAGGTGGTAGGAAACTTACATGTAGGTATTAATATACCTGAGAGAAACCGAATTTAGTTGGGCCAGTAGTAGTAATATAAGCTTAAAGAAAAACATCTGTAAGGGTAGTATGTTCTATGTAAAATAGTTGTATGAATTTATAATTCACAGAAGAGCGATTTCAAGCTGATGAAGCTCATCATTCACAAGAAGGTCAACTCGTTAATCAAGGTAAAATATAAATAAACATTTTCTGTCAAATGAAAAAACGAAATTGCAGTGAGAAACGGAAAGCAAATAAAAACGAATCAGCTATTCGTATCATAAAGGTTTATAAATGTACTAAAATTCGACTGTTCTCTGCAGAACAGCAAAATAAAGAGCCTTACAAAATTGAAAATGATAAAAGTATCGATGACATCAACAATGAAGAAAGTTTGGGTAAAAAAATAAAAACACAGGAACGAGAATAAAATCAATTCCTAAAGCTTATATTAAGTAATTAACTGTAATTTTTTTTTGCAGACGATAAAAAAGAAAACCGCGCTGAGAATTCTGCAGAAGAGCACAAAAATCAAAATATAATTTACGGTTTGTTAGATTTTTTAAAATATGCATGTATGTTTATGAATTGTAATGTTATCTACTTAGTATTATCGGTGCTTTTCTTCAAGTAACGTACCGTCCTAAACTCATTATTTTTTACTTTTCATAGTAAGAGTAAAAATCTGAAAAACAAAAAACAAAATAGGTATTTAAGGAGTTGGGGTTGGTAGTCAGAATTGAAATCGAAATCTCATTGATGGATAAATAGAAAAAATTATGTTATACGATTGAGCACATACCTATAGTAAAAAAATCGGGTTCACTTGTTGGAATTCAATAGAACGATTATCGAAGGTGCAAATTTGATAAATAAAAACCGTTTCAACTTCTCCACTAATTTACCTAGTCTACATATAGGTACCTCTACCTGTAAAACGATTTAATAAAAAAGTGACGAAGCGTTGAAGAAGTACAAGCAAGCATCTGTGTAAACATTACGTTCAGTGTTTTCGGCGAAATATTTCAAGGGTTTGAGTGTGAATCATAATGTTTGATTACATACAATCATAACACTATAATAATAATAATAAATTTAAGAATTCTCGAAATCACCTACGGTTTCATGCACTGTCTACAAAAAACCTGATGTACTTTGTTTGTATAGTGAGCTTTTCGATTACAACTCAAAATTATTCGAATGTTTAAAACGGTTTGTCATTTTGAAAACAGAATCTTTAAAAGTTTTTCATAACTGGTGATTTAAAGTTAGAATTTTTAAAAACATTTGCAAGTCCTATAAATTGAAGCATTTTCTTGAAAATTAAAATTTTTTTGGATAATTTTTGACAAATTACAAGAATTTTTGATTCAACATACACATAGCCCAATTATGGAGATTGTAGCTGTCGTAACTATATCTTTGAAATTCAGTGACTAACCTAAAAACAACCAATCGTAACATTAAAAGTCGTGAATACCTGAGAAAAGTAGAGAATTAGCGACATTTCTCCAATGTTATCACTAAAATTATTCAGATCTAATTACGTTTATTAGTTTTTCTAATGCGTGATCTTTAATAATTATAGAAGAAGAATTAGGATGGTTTGATAGATTGAAAAAACTACTACAGATAAATCAAGAACAATATGAATATAAAAAAGGAATCGAAAACTATGAAAAAAGTAGGTGTCTTAGGTGTTCATAATCACAATCACATTGATCTCCATTATCATGATTTCACATTTGTTTACAATTCGTGCTCATTATTCATTTTTTGTATCATAGCTTGCAAAAAATCCAGAGTACAGGGTAATAAAATAATATTTCATAAGTAATAAGTAGTTTATACCAGCACAACTTTTAATTATTAATTTCTAAACAAAAACAGGTATCAATACCATGACAACTATTGGAAAAATTTGGGGTGAAAATTATATCGAAGACATCCTAGATTTTTATGATAATAAATTTTATTCTGCCCCAAATGAATACGATGTGAAATGTAAGTTGCGTTTATGTTTCATAATTTCAATTTTAAACCTCAATATTGTCTTCAGATCTCGTATCAAATTTCATCTTAAAAAAAATATAACACGAATTGAATATACACAGCAAATGAAATATGTTTAATTCAGAAATCATTTTTTTTTTTGCATCCCGAATATAATGAGCAATGCACCAAGTGCAATGAATGGAAAACTATAGTCTGTTCAGTTTAAATTCAGCTCTCAGCATCTCACCACTATAAACATAATTATTATAAAGCAATCGGGTTGCTAGAAATCCAATATCAAGTAGATTTCTAAAAATCTAATTGTTACATGAAATGTATTGTTTATATTTTGTTTTAATAACAATCAGGACTCAACTTAAAGTGAGCAGACTATAAACAGAATTAGTACCCAGTTATTGTTATTCAAGTTTAAGGAGAAAAGCAACTAGTTAGATTAGTTATAGGTACCATTAACATTTTTCTATTTTGCAGATGCTCTCAAAACGTATTTGTACTGTGCTAGATGGAAGTGTGCAATGGGTAAGCAATAGATCTTAAAGTAGTAATAGATTATCTATTGATTTATATTTTGTGATTCTTTTTCTGTGCAGGTGATTACGACGACATTCCGTTAGAAAGTAATTTTTACTGTGCAAAACAATAATTTTTGACTACATAAAATTTGAGAGTAAAGCGAATTATCATTCAATTATGCACATTTATTTTCTCATATTTCTATTTCTTTTTACAGATTGGGTGGCTATTTTGAGTACGAGTATGCGCTTACGACCATGAATTAAGTCTATACGATTTCTCTCAATAATATTCTAGTTCAAAACCCAAACCAAACCGAAGCTATTATTTCTTTATTATCTCCGACAAAGGAAAAAAAACGATATCGCATAATGTACAGACCGGAAAATGGCATAATTTTATTTTATTAAAAGATCGGTCATCAGTAATGTTTTGAAAATACAATCCTTCACCATAAGTTTTATCAAATAAAACAGATGCTTTAAATCTGAATAAATGAGTATAACGAATACAACGTTCTTTATATGAAGAAGTAGGTACGAATATTTTTTTTAATTCGGTAGCAAGGTGAGAACCTGAGAAGTAATCAGCGATGAACTGAAGTTAATATATTTAAGCTGCAAATCAGAATCGTACATTATTACTTATTACTGCATCCTTCAAATCAAATTGAGAGTATGAATTTGTGAAGTGTGTGGTCTAAGAAAGTTCACATTATCATTTATATTTGCAGGTAAATTATTTCAATATCACCTACGTTATGTCTGTGTACTTGCCTATATCATTTTCATTTAAAAATGGGCGATTCAATCCGATGACAACTCAATAACAAATTAAAATAAGTAACATTCCAAACGCCATGTTCTCGTGTTTGTTCAATTCTCTAAAATCATTTCTTACAATACATACAAATTGGTTTGTTTGCCAAAGAAATAATGCATTCGTATCAACATTCATTTGGATTAAATCAAAATCAATCAAAAGACTTCGGTCAAACAACATTTTTATTTAGGTAATTTAAAAACTCTTAAATTAAGGTAACCGGTGGATAGAACTATATAGAAGCTAACTAAAAATAAACATTGAAAATTCAATCATAAGTCGTAACAATTATGTGCGGACTGCTAAATTTTAAGTTTTCTACATTAATCAAGTATGTGGCATACGTTGAATAATTCGATAATTCAAGCCCAAATTGCTTGAATATTTTGCTAAAAAAAAAGGGTATAATGTTTTGATATTTACACAGATGCTTTTTGTACGCATCCCTACCCACGTGTATGTTTCTTCAATGTTTCGCCACTTCATTTCCATCATATGGTATTGTAAACTTGGGCTGTTCGTTTCCTTCTTACAATTTCGTAACTTATTCGACAATAAAAGATATAGTTTAAGTACCTACTTGCGTATTCAGTACAATGGTTTTCTTATATTGTATTCTATTCCTTGGTAAGGTTTTTATTTCAAATAATTAAATCAAAAATAATTCATAATAATAGTTTTTGTCAATACCATAATTAATTTTTTCTAATAAAATCCTACAGCTGTGTGCGAATTCTCGTTTTCAGAGGGGAATAAATTACGTAAGTAATTATTACTATTCATGTATTGTTGGATAAATGACTGAAGCTATGTAAGACAGTGTAATACATATTAAAATTAACTCATCACTAATTGCATTCAAATGCAATTTTACAGCTGACGACGGCAGACTAAGTAAGGCGAAATTTTTACATCATAACTTATAATGTATCTGGCACCTATATGCGAACACTTACAATTTAGATACATGTAGGCTACCTAACGAACTGCGTATATACTTTATATGATCGATTCATATGTTCACAGTGGTTGGTAGATGCTTAGATAAACTTTTTCGAGGAGACAGAAACCCAACACGAAGGATAGAAAGTTATTTGTTTGGTCAGTAATGAAAAAAATTCTTACATGATCGATAATCCACAATGTAATAACGTTTATATTATTTTCGTCATGGCAGATCTCTGCAAGAATACTAAAAATAATTATAATCATATTGTAAACTGCATAGATGATAAACTCACAAAAAGTAAGCAAATACGCGATAAACACAATGATTTTTTTGATAACTTTCCAACTACTACGACTGCATTATCTCATTACAACTACTCATACTTGCATAAATAATTACAAGTCGCAAGTGTTTATTTTCATTAGATATGGGCATAGGACCTAGTGAAGCCTTCGATCGATTAAAGGTATGTTTAGATAAATCGGCCGATACATTGATCAAAAGATATAAAGGATTCGCATTCAAGAGTGGAAATTTTAAAACAGAAGAAGAATTTAAAAAATATCCTGAAATTGCCCAAGTTGTTAACGGTTTGTAGTTGAGATTTACTCTTGGAAAATAATTATTTATAAATCTATAATCTTCACATTCGTAACAAATTTCATAGGGTTATGTGCGGATCAAGAATGGGTTAAGTATGAAGACTTAGGTAAGTTTAACAAATTTCATTCCTAGTTAAAAAAAAAAAAAATCATATGTTAGTAGGTCAGTGTAGGAACCAACTTTAATTTTTTTTTTTAATTTATTTAGATCGCGAAGAACAGAAAAGTAAGTTTTTAATGAACAAGTGTATGATTACACAGGTAAAGTATACCTAATATTCATAGAATTGACAGGATCACCTTATTCCAAATACTTAAAGCTCATATTTTTGCAAACAACGATTATGATGATTTGAGTAAATTTAATAAGTTAAAATCATCTCGCGGTACATATTTTGATTTCTTTCTACAGAATCTCTCGAATGTTTTCGAGGCTGTACGGTGAATTTGTTCGAAGTTTTTGAACAAAACATGAAAAATATGGAAAAACAATATCGAAATCATTTACGTTCGATAGACATGCAAGATGCTAAAAAATTAGGTAAAATTAAAAGCCACTTATAGAATTTAATTATAATTATATATAGATAATATTGAAGTGTATTGTGCGATTCTATACAATTTTTTATACTCACGTTTAATTCGATATTTACACCTTGTAGCGAATGAAAAAGGAGAAACTAGTGAAAAACCACTCGATCAAATTGAAGCCAAAGGTAAACGGACTGCTTTCCAAGTGATTTTTATGAAATATGTATTAATTTTTCAAGAAAATACATTTGTACATATGGGAGTGAAGTGTACTAGGGAGATGTGGAAGTCAGAAGATGGAAAACAGATAAAGTATAAACATTAACGGAGCTACTTTGTTTTGAATTAACTATGCGAATTTTTCAATTTACAGAAGAGCAATCTAATGACGATGAAGCTTATCGCCCATCTGAAGATAAAGTCATCAATCAAGGTAAAATAATTTGTCAAAGGTGATTCAATACGAAAATTAAAAAAAATCAAATTTAATTACGTATTTTCATTTTTTTTCTTTTTAATAAAATGTCTCCATAAATACTTTCTAAATTATTCTTCTACTGATGTGAAAATTTCCATCAATCTATCCAATTTTATCAACTTGCCGCAAAACTTAATTCTTATACCTAGTTATTACTTAAACTGATAAGCGTAAAATTCACTTCTCTTCATAGTTGATTTTTCGAGGAAAGAACGTAATTCTTTCATAATTTTCAAAACGAAGAAATAACTGATGCTCCCTTGAAAAAAACTTTGCCCAAATAGATAATAAAGCATTTGCGATTGAAGACATTCTAATATTTATCTACACTGTAATCGCTGTAATGTCGTCATATTGCTATGATATTGATTAGAGAACAAAAAAAGCGAAATTCTATCATTTCAGTCTAGCGATCAATTAACTGTGTGGGTCTGGCTCTGGGCACTATACAGATACACAAAATACAACTTCATTGTTTTTTACAGAACAGCAAGATGAAAATTCTGACGATACCGAAGACGATGAAAGTGATGATAAAACAAGTCAACGTAAACAATTTTTAATGCTGGAACAAGACTCAAATCCATTTACAAATCTTGAGTTGTATTCTTTTTTTCTTTTTTTTTTACAGATGACAAAAAAGAAAGTGGTGCTAAGAATCCCGAAGAAGAGCATGAAACACAAAATAAAATTTACGGTAAGTTGAATGTTTATTTTGCTTATGTTCATCATAACTATCTAATACCTAGACTAGCAACCTAGCATTGTCACTTGCCAAAGTTCGTTTTTTGCGTTTTTAAGTATAAAACGTACCCTACGTGGATAGTGGAGCTCGATTACATTATCATATTTGTACAACCGCAATCTTAGCAAAAATTTAATAAAGGTATCTATAAATAGATAGGCCTACATACTATAGCTCATGTAGTAGGTATGAGTAATTATGTTGAAATGTTAGCAGCAAAATTGATACATTCAATCAGTAAGTTAATTTTTGAACATTAAAGCAACTAGTTGAGAAAACAAAAAGCGGCAACCTATCTTTCACGTCTTCATAAAAATTATTTAGGTAGCTAGGTACCTCGGTACATCTGTGCATTTTTTTAATATGTAAGTAATTTTTCATTTGTAGAAGATCAACTTGGATGGCTTGATAATTTGAAAAAGCTACTTCATATAAGTCAAGAACAATATGTATATAAAAAAGGAATCGATAATTATGAAAAAAGTATGTAAATATACCTATGGGTTATCATTAACTTACAAGTACTTTGGTCTCCATTATTTCGATTGTACAGTTGTATTGATAGTTCCTATAATATAAATATTTTTTTTGTTTTACAGCTTGCGAAGAATCCACCGTACAGGGTAATCATCATTTCTTAAGTTTAGTCCGTTCAATTTAAATCGAGCCCTCACCACTACAAACATAATTATTATAAACTAATCAGATTGCTAGAAATTCTATATCGAGAAGATTTCTAGCAATGCAATATTGGTTCATAGCTGATTGTTTACGTTTTTGTTCTGATAACCAGGGCTAAATTTAAATTGAACAGACTGTGTTTTCTCATTTATATTGGTATAGCTGTTGATTAATAATTTTAAAACGAAAACAGGTATCAGTACCATGACTGATATTGGCAAACTTTGGGGCAAACACTATGTGGAAGATATCATTAACTTTTATGATAAATTCCATTACACCCCGATTAAATTTCGTGTAAGATGTAAGTCAAGTTTATGCTTCATAATTTTAATTTAATTTCATTATTATTCCCAGATCTTGTATAAAATTACTTTTATAATAATTATTATTTACTTTGCAAACTTACACCCTATTTAAACTTTATCATTGAAAAAGTGCAAGTTGGTAACATATTCATAATATTTATAAGTAATTCATCATTAAATGTTACCAACCTAAGTTTTTTTAACGCTAAAGTGCACAATTGTGAATCGAAAATTTCAAAAGCCAGTATTTACTGAGTAAATTTTAGTATTTATGCTCTTGAATGAGAAATTCTAAATCAGAATCAGAATTAATATCAAAACATTCTGGTATGGACCAAGAGATTGATCAACTTCACAATTAAAATTTTTTTGTTCTACAGCTGCTCTCCAAACGTATTTGTACTGTGCAAGATGGAAATGTGCAATGGGTAAGATCATTTTGAAAACAAATGTTTTATCGATATTCGCTACTGTTTTCTTCCTCATCTCATCGATTAGTTCTTTGACAATAATTTAGAATATGTAAATCTTAAAGCAGTGATTGATGCTTCATTGATCTTTATTTTTGTAATTTTTTTGCTATATGCAGGTGATTACCGTGACATTCCATTGCAAGGTAAGTAAAGTACCTAATTCTTTTCACGTGTAAACGTTTGATCACAATACGAAAAGTAAATCAATCATCACTAAAGTATGTACTATATTTTTCTTTTCTTTTTATTTCTTTTTACAGATTGGGTGATTAATTTGAGATCGAACATAAGAGTGTAGATTAATAATGTTCCTACGATTTCTCTCAAAATATTCCATTATAAAATTTGAACCAAACCAAAGCCATTCTTTTCCAGCTTCTAATTGAGAAAAGAAAAAACGATATTCTGTGTAAAGTGAGAAATTTCATACTTCCAGTATTTGTGTTCATTATTTATTCAAACAATCGCTTATGAAAAACACATAAGTACTTTGAAAACAACGTTTTTCACCGCCATTATCAAATGAAACAGATACCTAAATAAAGTAACGAAAAACCTCTTTGATTTTTTCGCGTTTTCGTTTCATTATAATTCATAAAAACATCAAGGATATTTTTTTCATGCCTCTGAAAACACTGATTGATAATATTTCCGCTTTCGTCTTCTCAAAATCATTCATCTTCTAATCCATCCTTCGAGTTTCCAGTTCTATTATTTTTTTCATAACTTAATATTATGTCTGTAACTGCAGATATCCGCTAATTTGTAACGAAAGTTTTTACATTGTTTAAATTTGTGTTAAATAAACGTTAGTGAGAGGAAGAATGCAAGCTTATTTAGGAAGTTATATTTATATGCATACACCACGCGCATACTAATTATCGTATGTAAACGTAGATAATTAAAATAAACAAAAGTTGCTAAATCACGACAAATGAATAATTTAAAATAGGTAATTTCATAATACCAATAATACAGTTCGAGTCGTCTCGTCGCAACGTTGAAGTTAAATAAAACATCAGTGCTGTAATTTCCATTTCCAGCCACACTTGTTACTTTCTTTTAGAATCAAAACAATGGCGAGCGAAAAGAAAACATGTACTTAAACGTGAGTTGAAAATAATTAAACACAGCGAACAAAAACATTTTTAATCGTCACAATATTCGAAAATTCGTGCTACAACAAAAACGTAGCATTGAAATAGTCTAAACAGTCATTTAAAAAAACGTATAACAAAGGAATACTTGGATAATATGTTTAAATAAAAGTACGTGTAATTGAAAATACCCCGTACGCGAATATAAACTGTTTAAATATTTGGAACACAAAATTATCACAATGATGATTTTAAAATAATATGCAGGATTGACGGTGAGTAAAAAATACTAAAATAATGAATCGATTGAAATCCATTAATATCGTACATTGTAAAACTCCTTAATAAAAATTATCTTCAGTTAAAAAATCAGCGATCCATTGTATAGCTGATCTAATTTTTTCTTGGCCTTTTTGCGCCTTATCCATTACTTGACTAAGACAAGTCGATAATTCGGTTAGAATTTCCTAAACAAGATCGAAATATTTAGATATTTTAATCGGTAAAAATAAGCTCAGAGTATTTATAATAGCAATACTCACAGTAGGCCATTCGTGACGCCCCAATCTTAAAACCTGTAAAAGTAACCTCTTCACCGATAAAAATTCGTTATTAATGGTAAAAATTAAAAATTCTCTAATGGCTTTTCTAATAAAAAGGAACTTCATCGTATCCGAATAAAATGAAGAGAAATAATCCATATTTCGGTAACTAAGGATGTGTTCAAAAGTAAGACGTAGACTGCAAACTTTCTGAAATTCCCATACGGTTTTGAATTTTTCCAATAACTCAACAGTAATAATTTCTGGGTTGAAGAATACTGCAACAGAAAATACGTCGAATTAAAATTTATACAATTTCACGAATAAAAGGAGATATTTTGCAATGATGACTAAATGAAGTAGATGAATAAAAAACCGAATAACACGGACGGAAAATCGCATACCTAAAACCATACACAATTCCATCGACAGAATCATAATTCTTCGAAAAGCGACATATTGCAAATCTGGCGAATATTTAATACAAAGGTAACATTCTTTCAGAGCATTGTCTACATCTTCGAAAGTAACAGGAAGGTCGAAATAATTGTTCAAAACCGTTCGAATTAAATTCTGTCACAAACAAAATACCACAAAATGAATCAAGTGATGATTCTAAACTTCTGATCGTTTTATTACTTCATTAATTCGTCTTCAACTTACCCGCAAAATATGCATTGCTTGAACTGGAGTCGGTGAATGTGTGACATTTCCCTTCCATTCATCCTGCCGTTTAATTATCCATTCTTGAAATTCGGCTCTTTGCAAGTCGGTTTTACTTTTCTTAGATTTTTTCTCATTAGCTAACTGAGCTTCGGTCATTTTCAATCTAGCCAACTCCGCCTTGACGGTTTCATTTTTCTTAATTATATCTGAGAAAAAAAAATTGAACAGCGAATTAAAATGTGATAATTCAACCTTAATTATTGGACTGCAAAACTTGTACGTAGATTACCATCAACGTTGATATAATTGAAAATCCAATTATAAACGATTTCAATACATTTACGACACGATATATCGATACAAATATTAATAACTTTTTCGTCGCTAACTTCGGCTTCGATTAAAGCTCTGACTGACGTTTCGATATTCGGATAAAATTTCGATAATTCTGTTTTAACGCCGATTTTTAAGATATTGTAAAATTTCGCCATTATATGATCCATTATGGCTTCTTCCTGAAAGAAAAATAAAGATGCAGGTATAAATTAATTTGACTATTTGAATATTTGAAAACAACCAGGAAATCGTAATCTTACTTTATAAAGACGTTTATTTTCTCGTAACTTTGGTAATTCGTTACTAATTTCATTTTTTAAAGACGGTATGATCTTTTGACGAATTGATTTCACACAAAGCGATGCGATTCTTTCGGCTACAAAATCGACCGAATTTTTTACACATTTCGGCATATTGTCGAATAAATGCATTTCAAGTAAAACCTACAAAACAGCAGTTAAATTCATGAAATTATTGGAACAATTCAATTAAACAAACAAATTAATCGATTTGTTCAATTACATCGACAGCTTTAGGATCATTTTCTTGCTCACAAAATGTCTTCTCCATTTTAGGAATTACCGATTTATACGATAGTCTTTTTCCTCCTTCGAGTAAATTTTTCAATTCGTACAACTGAGGGCAACATTGATATAAGGCAGTCTCGTCGATATAGAATTCGCTATTGATTAAGACAGGCTTCTCTTCGAATGCTGAAATATCTGAAAATGAGATTGACGAACAAAGCTGAATAATATATCAACGCAATTAGTATTGTATTGTACTTAACCTACCTTCAGAGGTAATAATCGTAGAAATAGGTACGTTATTAAATAGAGAGTTCACATACAACGTAATCAGGATCTGCGAACAATTGATAGTTCGAAAACATTCGTCAACAAATCGCTCGTTCATTTCGAGACGTTTTTCTGCGATAAAATTTCGAATTTCGGTAGCTCGAATTGTTTTCTTTTCCTTTTTGTTTTTATCATCTTTGGCATCCTCCGAATACATCAGAAGTATTCCATCGTGGACTAGACTTTCACTTAGGGGTAGTTTTAGTTTATAGAGCAAGTATTGCAGCTTAGCGAAGATACTTTTATAGTATGGTAGTAATATGGATGTTGTATCGATACCGTTGAGGAATTCAACAATCCAGGGTATTGTCAAAATCATTCTACCTTTTTGCATTGATTCCATCAAACAGCCATTTAAATCCAAAGGTGGCTGGATCTAAGAGAAATAAACAATATTTCAAAAATATATATAACCTCGGAATGACTTTGAACCCAAATGATATTGAAAATTTGAACTTACCTCTTTTCTCACTTCAGTCAGTGGTAATCGAAAATGCAATGGTAGATCATATTCGTCATGATATGGCAGGAACGTTATTAAAGACAAAAATTTCGCCAGAAGACATAATTTATTGATGCAGTTTAAAAATAGCTCTTGTTTTTGTAAAGCGACTGAAAAATAAATATATTGTTAGAAATTATACAAACATTTAAAAAATAATAATAAATAAAAAATACAAGAAATCACAGAGATGGGAGACAATAAAAGTTCAAGTTTTCGATTTTATTCATCATTTTAAATGGGCCATTTCGGAATTAAATTTAATATATTTTCATTTCTGCGATTATTTTCATTAGGTAATTAAAAAGTGGCTAGCTACATTCTTTAAAATTCGAATCAATTCATAACAAGCTAATCTTAATCAACAGAAGCATTACAAAGATTCGTTATCTAAGCATACGAAAACGAGTCAATTGAAATATTCGATTCAAAAATCATCTATTCGAAATTAGCTGCACACGTACACTGCATACTTCAACGTTTTGAATGTACAGATAATTTCACAATCACTTTTTTTTACACGTCGTCTACTTCGGTATTCAATCGATCTAAAATACTGATAATTGTAAAATTAATCTTTCAACATCTAATCAAAGGTTAAGTAAAATATTTCTTTACATCGTTTTTCATTAAAGTTATATTGTATACGACGCTAAGATGTTCTAAAGTTACAGCCATAAAGAATGAGACTTATATCAAATCGATCATGAAAGTTCTTGTTCTCGGTTTAATAACTTCGGTTGGCGCGTTACAAGCAACTTTTTGGAAAAATGAAAATCTACACGGTTCTCATTTACGTATCGTTAATTTTAAAATAGACGAGTGTGTGAACTTTCATAAAAATTGGCCTCACGAAGTGAGCTGGCTCGATACTCATGGTACTTGTTTACAAATATGGACGCAGGAAAATTGTCACGGAGATGTTAAGTATTACATGTCGAATCATACGAATTACAATAGATTATCCGGAATGATGATAAAATCATTTAAAACTTGCGAAACGAAAGTGAAGTACGATCAACAAATTGTTCATAATGCTTTGGGCGAGAACAGAGTGGAGCACCAGTTTTGGCAAAGTTGTTTTCGAATTCTCGGCATAGATAAGCAATACGAGGAACAAGTTCGTCGTCAAGGTAGATTCATCGATTGGAATTTTATACTTCGTACTGTTGCACCGAAAAAAAGATGGAAACAGTTTGACGAATTGATGGAATCTATACATAAACGTTTCGATCATTTCAGTAAAAGTGTACTGAACACGACGAATTATAATTTGGACGATTTTAAACTTATTTCGGAGTTAGCCATCAAAGTATTCAAGAAAAGAGTGAATACGTTGTCGCTATTTCCGAAAAGTGATGCAAAATATCAGAGACATCGAGATATCATCGATAAATGGCAGAAATTGATCGGATCCATTAAAAACGCGACGCAACATTTAGACATGGCTATTAACAAAGAGAAAGAAGATATTCAGAAAGCTTTAACAAATTTACCAGCTTGTCATGTCTTATTTCGGGTATTTCTTCCAAATGATAAAAAAATCCATCGCGATAAAATACAAGCCCAAGATGTTTAGTACTACTATAAGTATTTATTCTCAATACCAATATTTAATAAAAATACTTTTTTATACTTTCACCATTTTCATTGAATTTTTGGTTATTCGCATATACTCACCAGCAACTTCGCATGAAAATTCAAAATTATCCAGAGAAATGATTCGATGAACGAGCGCATTTTGAACATGCGTATAAAAAAATGAATTCTCAGCTGATCGCAAAAAATCTTTGAAAAATTCCTGCACACCTGGAAATCGTTTCTCGTTACCGACGACAATTGAACATGGCATAACGAATCTTCGATTTAGTAGATCAAACTTGGTCATAGGCATTCCATCGCCATTTTCCTAGTGTACAATTGATTCGCGATTAATTTTATAAAATAGTTATAATTATTTTACAATACAGCCCGAACTACTAACCGAGTTCTCATTGAAAACTGAAGCTAAAATTTGCGATACGAATAAATCAGCTAAACGAGACATATTGCTGATGGCCGAACTAATGGTAAAAATGGATCTTAATCTTTTATACTTTGCTTTAAAAAATTCAGTAGAAGGCTGCTGCTGACAACTTTCTTCCCATTCGTGTAACAAACTGTAGAATTCATCACGCTGCTTTTTAAAAGCGAAAAAAGATTCGTCATTTGCGTAATTAGGACGCGAATCGGTATCGAACATAAATTTAACCGTATCTCCTAGAATTTCGCGATTTAATACGTTGACATTTTTGGATTCCATTTTATTCTGAAAAAATTACAAATACGATACTTTTAAATGAACAAAACACCGATATCATCGAAGAATATTACTTAAATATTAACTTACTTCGTTAATAAATGATATTACTTTTTGGTGGAGCTGAGGAGAATACGTTTGTACAGAATCATTTTCCGATATAATTGTTAACGTCGGTTTATTCAGGTATTTCAACAAACACCATTGGTTTTCTAATACGACACATGCGAAGTAAATTCCTTCGAAGTTTCGTTTAAACAAACATATTTCTTTGTGATTTTCAGTAAACATTAAAGGTATTTCAGTCTTTGAACAACAACATGCCACTTTGGAATCAAACTCTGAATCATTAGTTAGTAAAGACATCACGTAATTTAGCTCTTTCAATAAATCCTGCACTAAATTCGAACTAATAGTGGCTGAATAAAGTATAGCGAGTTTTTCAATCAAATGTTTATGTTCAGGTTTAATCGCAGCCTTTTCTGGTTCAGAGACTTGATCTAGAACTGTAATATTTTCGATTATATTTTATTGCTGTGGAATAAATAATGAATAACATTCAAAATAATAATTACTTACTTACTTTTAGAATCATTGATGTTATTATTAACGCTGCTAGGTAATTCTACATCGTTTTCAACCGTTTGTGAAACCGGTTGAACTTTTCTTCTGACCTTAATTTTAGGAGTTTTTCTCTTGATTACTAAAAAATCACCTAGCTGCAATGGTTTGGGAGATGGAGTATTATTACCTCTAATATTACCGGGGGATATTTTATCGTCAGATCGAGGAGTACTGTAACATCTTTCATTGTATGGAGATTGTGTGGGGGTTTTAACTGTTGATTTGAACCTATCCTCACCAGGAGAATTATAACAAGAAGAAGGGCTTTTTAGAGATGGAAATGATCTTTCACTAATAGGACTAGCGAAACAAGAATCGGGACTTTTGACTAGCAATGGGTACTTATCGTTAATAGAACTATTAGGCGTTTCAACCTTCAAAGCATTGGGTGTTTCAGGATTCGGTGGCTCGGGAACAGGTAATAATCTACAAAATAAAATATAACAGGTATTATTAATATTTCCAGCTCACTGATACTTGAAAGAAAAAATGTTATCTTACTGGCAAGTGTGCTTGCGTAAAAATTCCACCAAGAACCGAGAGAAGTCGAGTTGATTCATTCCACATTTTAAAACCTGAAAAACGTTGAAATGTGGTTTAATTTGCACTGTGATCAAAACTAAACCAAGAAATCAAGTAGATGATACCTTTACGTGGTTTGCCGACAACCACCGAATCACTTCCTCTAGGCTTATTTCTTCACGCAAAATTTTATCAAGTAATTCACTCATGGTGGTCAAATTATTAAGGTAAGATGAATAGATTTATTCTAATCCGCACACTAAAGTTCAGCTGAAATCAACGTGATAATTAAAATATTCATTATTAATAATTAGCCCTTAGAATAACAACCACGAAACATTCAATTCAAAACAATAACACATTTTTCAGGGAATTTTCAATCAGACAATCAAGGTTATTTTTACACAGGTTCCGGTACTTTGTTTTTCGCATCCTACTTAACAACCTATTGAAAAAGACTGACGTCATCTTGACTATTGTCAAATCTGACGGAACACGACTTAAATATACCGTATACATTTTTTATTTTAAATAAATTTTTTTTGTTTATAATGTTTCTGTATCGGGATTCGGATCCCCAGCAATTAAGCTACAAAATAATTCATTTCCCTTTTAGAAGAAAAAAATAAAAATAAAAAATTCTGTAATATTTTCAGAAGATTTACAACTTGAATAATTATGAATAAAGGTACTCAATTTTTCTATTTACTATTGCTCTTAATTTTTGTTACTTTTTGATATCGATACCAATTATCAGCTGCGAAGTATCCAGTCTGCTACTTCCGGTATTTTTCTAGATTTGATAAGTGACTCAAACCAGTACGAAGATAATTTTCTAGTTCTTGTTCTTTTTGTTGAATTGTAATCAATTTGAACCAATCCAAACTTTGAACTGAACAATTAGATCAGGACATGATGATATTTAGTAAGTTTAATTTAAAGAGGAATATAATGGACTTCTAACTGCCAATCACTCATCTACTAAATTAAGTATAACTGATATGTAAATTGTGATGAAACACTGAAAAATTGTACGTACTCATATCCTGCTAACCACTCGAAATTATCCATAAGAGTCCATGCAATATAACCAATTACTTTACAGCCATCATTGTATATTGCCTTGAGAACTTCTTGAAGATAAAGCTGTTGTTAGTTGGTAAAAGTTGAAGTAATCAAAAATAATGCAATTTTTTAATACAGAAGTGTATATGGAATATGCTGGGAATATGGATGTTAGTGTTTTTTACGTATCTTGGGTTTGGTTCAAACATATATTTACCTATACCTATTGTCATGAACTAATATATAAGTACTCAAGAAGTAAGTATTGTACTCTTCTTACTTACTTTGTAAAATGTAATACGTTTGTAATCTTTCAACGAGCTTAAATCACTATATCCGTTTTCTGTGATAAAAATACTAACATTTTGATATTCTTTGGAAATTTTATTTATTGCTTCTCGGATGCCTTGCGGAACTATCTACAATAAGTGATTTACTAATGTTTCAATGAATCGCTGAACTCCGGATAATGAATAGCAATGTTGAGTTATAGCATTTTTTCAGCTTTTCATTTATTACCTTCAAAATGACTTGACCAGTTTTAGGCCAATAAGGATCTTGCTCCAAGTGTACATTCATATCTTCATTCAGAAATGAAAAATAAGTAAGTCCTTGGGAATCATTTTGGGATGGATCACTGCACAATAAACTTGTGTAATGATTAAGACTAAAATAATCGGAAGTACCTGGAAATACAATAATAAGAATTTCACTCGATGCGACACAGAACGATTTTATAATATTGCAGAATCTTAAGAAAGAATAGCTACTTAACTAATACAATTACTCACCTATTAAATCGAATTTTTCTATCATCGTGAATTTAGGAAGTCTCGACTTTACTTCACCGTCTTTTTTACTATTTTTGTTTACTATGTTTCGCACGAGTTCAGGATAATCTCCATCTTTCGAGTAAATAGGATTAGCAAAAATACCTACCTAAGGAAACGATAAAGATACCTGCTGAAAAATTATCTAATATTGATTCCGAAATATAGATATACATGAGTATTTATTTATTTACAATAAACTGATAATATCGTTCTGCTGCTTCTTTATCCTTAACTTTATTGGTTTTTGGAAAGCAAGTTTCGTAATCCAGTACTATACTGATTTTACCTGAAATGTGTTATCGAAAAAAGCTATAAAATTGCTCGTTTAAAACATTTTCACAGTGAAATATATTTAAACTTGCCATTTTGTTTTTTTCTATATTTCTTATCGTACCATCTATATACACGTCCGTGTGATAATAAAATATTATGAACTACTTTGTAAGCTGCTGAAATACCCAAACCTTTAGAAGGGGCCAACGTATTTTCACCAGCATATCCTTTCACTATATTGATAGGCTCATTCACTGTACTCCACCATTTTACCTACATTTTATTAATATTTTTTATGGTTATTTACATAACGTTTATTCAATTTGGTATCAAATTTAGACTTTACCCGATCACCCAAGTAATGAAATAATATATCAGCATAATTTGTAACATGATCCACAATTGATGAGTTGAGCCATCCTCCCATATCCTCTAACTTTTGTGGTAAATCCCAATGATAAATTGTTACCTATAATTGAAACAATTTTTTATTTTACTGTTGTTGGAATGAACTTCTAGAACTTCTTATTCCTTATTTATGCCACTTTACCATTGGTTGGATTTTTTTCCTAATTAAATCATTTACGACATAATTATAATGATCAATTCCAGCTTGATTAATTTTACTTAGATCACCGTTCGGTAAAATTCGAGCCCAGCTAATTGAAAATCGATATACGTCAAACTGTAAGCAAATGATAATTTAATATTAAGTCATTTTAGTGAGTGCTGGGTCTGTACAAGTACTTGTCTATATATGCGCAAGAATACCTACTCCAATTTCTTTCAAAATAGTAGAATCCTCTTTGTACAGATGATATGCATTTGTAGCAATGTCACCATTTTGTTTATCTTGTGTTACGTTCGGATGCGTATGAGTATATCGGTCCCATATATTTTCTCCTTTACCTGAAACACCATCGAATAACTCATCAGTGAAGAATTTATTCGATCCGAGAAACAAGTTGGGCATTCTCACCATCTAAATTCCATGCTCCTTCAATTTGATAAGCTGAAGTAGCCGCACCAAAAAGGAAATTAGCCGGAAAATAATGAGCAGACGTTTGCTGTTTCATACAAATACTGTAACACAAGTATAAAATGAAATAAAATTTACACATCTCATGCGGCGGGTTGTTAGTCTTCATCGGAGTAAGATTAGGTACATGCAAGTGTAATACTCAAGAACTTGTTCTAAGCACAACCGTGTTTCCAAATTAAACTTTGATTACTAACTCGCCCTTCACAAATTTTTTCCTATGTTTTGACCGGTTATCGAAGTACCTTGGGCAGTTGGTTTTTTCAGAAAGTCTGATATGCATTCGTTTGTTTGTTCTTATTTCGTTCACCCAGCTCGCAATGATAAGATACATATTATTTATATTAGTTACCTAATCCTATACCGATATCTGGTTAAAACCCATTAAATGTAAACATATAGCTTTACATTCGTAAATGTTTAAATGCACCCGTTATCTTAAACCTAGAGCACATTCCAAGTCGTTTATTGATACTTGCTAAAACATACTCATTTCTGTTGTTGTTCCAAGTCCAAAATTTCTCGTATACCTATGCGGTAAGTTAATAAGTTGAATAAAATTTCAAAATTTCTTGTGTTTCTCGAATACTTTACTAATAATGACACAAATGAAACGACCATAAAAGTAAGCAAGGTTTCACAGGAGAATATATTTTCACTTTCAAAGTAACATTTCAACCCATTATAATATATATTTTTATCGACAGCAGATCAGATATTTGCCGATCTTACTAGTAATAGTACGTTTTTGTCTCTTAAATACCTTCATAAGTATAAAATTAGAAGAAAAAGTTCGAATTTTCCCTAAACCAGTAGAATTTTGCTCGACGATAGAGTCCGAGCCGCTCTTGCCAATCAGAACACTTATTTACATTTTTATGTGTTTACTATTTAGTATTTACTATCATTTATAGCTTTTTCAAAATCACAATATAAAATTACTATTTTTGTGAAATGCAACCTTGTTGTGAAGCAGGTAGCGAAGAATTCGTTACTATATCAAACTTGAAAGAGCACCATTCCCCTCGAAAACACCAGGAAAAAATTCATTGATAGGGATGGGAGTTGACAGTAAAAATTATTTCAACATCCTAATAAGTAAGCAAATAAAGTAATAATTATTTAAAGATGAAAATAATATAAAATTTCAATCTAAAATAAAATTTCTTACAAAATGATTCTTGATTTGCACTATTTAACAGTGAGAATGACGAAAATAGTGATATTACAATTATAATTTCTGAATATTTTACTTCAGTGGTTGTATCTTTCACATCATTTGACTAGTGTCTGTTCCCTGAAACTCCTCGCATATTATCACTTGATTTTCTTGTTATTTGTTTACACTTTAGACTTGGAAAAATTTAGGATCAATTCTGTTCGAGATATAAGACACATAAACTACAACATACTTTTGAAAAAATTGAATAAACAAATTGAGCCATTTTGTTAACTGATCTTACAATAACAATTAGATAATAATTAATCATATAAACTATCATACTCACTGTATGTAAGAATCAGAATAAGTTTATGTACAAAGAATGTTACAGGCCATTAATTCATGCATGTAACACTCGTTATTTAAAACAGAAGTTTGTTGAAGCATATCACCTAATTAGAAAAATGTGCTCATCTTACAGATTGAGGATACAGTGGAATTAAAGATGCGGATTCAAGTAAGGTGATGAAAAGGAAGGAATTTAAAATTTTAAAGTACCTATGACCTCATAAATGTTTTTTTAATACCATTATTAGCACTGATTCTTAATTGTAACTTTGCACTGTATCTTATCATCGCTTACTATGCTGTAAAATGTCATCTTTAGACTTTTAATTTATTCATTGAAAATTTTTAATGTCTATAACTAAGCAATATTTTCCAAGTTGAAAGTGTAAATAAATAACAACAAAATCAAGTGATGATCAGCGA
>FIZR01009900.1:0-33752 GCA_900060175.1 Ferrisia virgata | reverse complement strand
TTGGGACATTTGTATTTTGTGCAGAAGTGGATTGCTATAGATTTAGTTGGAGAAATTTTTAATCCATTCGTTGAGCACCAGAGTTGAATCTTGTTTTTACATTAAACGTGAAAAATTATGTAGGATACTTTGCGGTCTTTCCTATGCAGTCCATTTGCAGAATCAATCGATCGCGTTGTAATACCCAAATCACCTCGTTTGTTGATATCGTCCATGCGGCAGATTCCAATTATATTCGGTATTTGCGAAAAAGAAGCCATTGTTGGATTTCTGGGTAAAAATAACTTATACCTACGTTAGCTAGTTATATTACGAGCTGTATTGACTTTTTGTAATTCGCCCGACATGACAGATAAAGCCAAGGACACGTATGAGAGAAGATTCAATACCGCCTATCGTCAAAGTCATTGGGGTTGGATGCATAATCTAACTGACGGTGAACTAGATCAACTCAACAATCAGATACAATCATTTTATACACAACATTTGCCTAAAGATACTACCTCTTTGTGTTACAAAATCGACGTGAGCAAATTACCAAATCGTACTAATACCTGCGAATAGGAACAGTACTTGAAATCTTGATATTTTACCTCGTGTAATTGATAGGTCATGAGCGATGCCGCTTATTCTGAAGTATATGATACGCTAATCGATCTAATATCGCCAAATTATCCTGTCTACGTGTATAAATTTCAATACGAAGGTGAAATTGGTTTTATGAAGCGTGCGATTTCTTCTTTGATAAAGGAAAATATACCAGGTAGATCTGACGACGAGCATGTGAATTCTTAAAAATTAGAATATTTTTGATGCTTTATCGCGTGTGGAAAATAATCACGTTGGCGAGATAATCGGCGTAAAGTTCCGCGCGCTAGCGATTTTTACCTTGTTAATTATACTACATTATTTAGTCCTAAAAAATACATCCATCCCCCTCTCAATCAAATGTAACATAGATCAAATGTAAGAGCACATCTCGGCGAGCATTTTCAGCCCTGTTCGCGAAACTTGAAGTGAACAGAACTTTCAAAATAACCGCCATATCTGATTGGCAGGTAAGCTGAAATTTTGCATTTAGATTAATAACTCGAAAACTACCAAATTTACCAAAAAAAAAATTATAGGTTAAAAAATGTTCTCCATAAAATTTAGAACATTTCTGATATCTTGTTCTGTGCGGGAAATCGTCACGTTCGCAAAATAATCGCAAGAAGAGTTGCACGCGGTACGAATTTTAATGTACCTGGTTCTCTATTGTTGGGATAAAGTACCCCACTTTGGCAGCAGATTAGATATATATGAGTTTGGGACGAACTTAGGTCAAAATTCAGTCATGCCCCAATTTGAGGGAGGGAGTGCTGAGGGGTCAAAAACGCAAAAATTGACCTTTTTAGGCGAATTGTTAGAGAATCAAAAGTTGTACAACATATCTAAAAAGTAACCTCCTAAGTCAATTAGGAGGAAAGATATAGGGGCTTTCCCTCTTGTTGACCTTGAAAAAGGGCTGTTCCTCCCCTATATCTCCACCAAATTGAGTTGGGATGTTGAAATTTTGTATATACATGTGTTTGAAGCCTTAGTTGTGCCTTTTTGTAGTTCCGACTTTTTATCTCCATTTGTCTCCCTCTCAGCTCCAAAAAAGTGGTTTTTTTAATAGGTTTTTCACATTTTTCCTATTTTTGAGTTTTCTCTTCATATAACTTCTCTCCAAATTGAGCTAGGAAGTTGAAATTAAGTAAGTACATTTAGTAGGAGGCCTAAATGTGCCTTTTGGAGGACTAGACTTTTCAGCCCCACTGTACGCCCTCATAGTCCTAAATATATTGTTTTTTAGTCGATTTTTCTAATTTTTAAAGTTTTTTCCTCGCATAACTCCCCTCTAAATTGGGCTACGAATATTGAAGTTAGATATGCCCCGTCCGTAGGGACTCTTGAAGCATCGCGAAGTGATGATTTTTTTCAATTCTCATGATTGTGATATGTCATGAAAAACAACCTGAAAAAGCATCACAAAACTATGCTTTTTCAGGTTGCTTGAGTTTGTGGCCCGTGGAATATCCAGCTTCATAGTACAATTTTCAAAATCGTTGAAAATTTTTTTTACATGGAAAATTTGGCGGGAAAAAAATTTTTACCCATGGCGAATTTCAGCAGTGGATCTTGGTAGTGAAACATTTTGCAACAAATTTTGTTATGTAGACGTTTTGCCTATCTTGATTTTTTGAAGGAGCTGCTAAAATTCGAATAAGCTTTGCCCCTTCAATGATCAAGATGGGCAAAACAGCCTTATGTCAAATTTTGTTAGAAAAATTTTTCCTACGAGGTCCAATGATTACATCGACCATTTTATCAAAATTATAAAATTATTCGACTGATAAAATTTTAGACACCAATATTTTCCATTTACAAAGAAAGAAATGGGAGAGGGGATCACAAGAAGTGGGTGGTATTCTGATCTAATATGCTACATTTTTAGTGTGAAGTCATTTTTTAAGAATTTGCCACCTCGTACGTATCGCTCGTAGTCCATGATGATATTTTTTGATTTCGTAAATAATTGATAAAATTTTCGCAGGAACGTTTCATTGTGATGATTATTCTCATTGGGCACAGACAATTCCACCGAAAGAGCCGAAAACTCTACAAGTTATAAATTCTTTCACTGAAATGTTTACTTCGTTTGTAAAAACAGGGTACGTAGACTATGTACGAAGGTACCGGAATCGAAATATTATATAAAAGTATACTGTGGAAGTCATGAACCAGTATCAGCTGATAACGTGATAAGCGAAAATTCATGAAGTACATTCAACGATTCGTGACAAACTGACATAAAAAGGCACTAGTGGATGAGTGATTCAGCTGACCACACGAACACCGATTCATAATAAAGATCATTGTTACGTTAGCGAGCTCGAATGGACAGCATCTGGTGATTAGATACGTGAAAAACAGAATGGAACTTCTAACCCTGATATCCTTGTTCATTATTTTTATCGCTATAATTTTACCCACAATTTATGCATCTCACCAGGACTATTTTTTCTACAGTAACCCAAATTATGAAAATATTGAAACTAAATGGAAGCCAACCACACCGCAACATCCTTGTTATTTAAACATAGACAAAGAAATGAAAATGATCGATAGTAAACTGGATGGCGAAAGATTTGAATTTTGGGATAGGATGAAAAAACAATTCAAATATGATTAGAGTGAATTTCAGATAACATTTATTCGATAGAAATCAACTGCTAATTACTGAGTCCGAATGATTTCAGAACTTTAAAAAAATATATACATTTTGGTACTTACTTGTTTTCCTATCGTGGTAGATAATTTCACATCTCGTGCAACGAAATAATTTTTTGAAAATAATTTCTTCAAGTGCGTATTACGTACATGCAAGGTACCTATAATAGTAGGATAGTGATGATAAAGAAGCACGTACTTTGTAATCTTTAAATACATATTTTAGGATGGTTTTATCTGACGTTGGTCAAGTAGCTAGGCAACTGCTGTCAGATAATCGCTGAAATGTCAGTGAAACTCGTTAACATGGCAGTAGATAAACCGAAGCTTATTGCATACATTTCTGCAAGCTGCCTTTCCTGCACTTTTTTGTTCGTACGCAATAATTTCTTTGAACTTGAAATGTGAATAATATAAACTCGAGCACTGTGGCTCTCAGGTTCAGTCTCCTGCAAAACATATTCTGGAATCTGGCATTCATAAAATTGTAAGCTAGACATAGTATTGGATAGTTCATTTCAAGTCGTATCGAATGGTAGTAAAACTTTTTTTTTCACACGACTCTCCTTCAGGGTAAAATTAGTATCACGAATATCATTTTTGAATTCTCTAAACTACAGTTTAAAACAACTTCGGGTTAATTTGATGCATAGGATTCTTGACAATCAGTTTTTCGTGTTTCCTGAAAAAATGTGTTTTTAGAACGTGTGACCTTTAGAGCTAGACCCCTCAAATGTTCTACTAAAAAATGGTGGGAGTTGACGTATCTCTGGGATTGCACTTCTTCTAGCATAATCTCTTTCACTCTATTAAAAAAAAAGTAGAATATTTTTTACTACATGATGCTGAAAACTACTGAAACGACGAAACGTGGTAACATGTACCATGAGTTCGTTGTGTTAAAATTTTTCTGTTATACAAATTACTACTGTAAAATATTTTTTAATCGATTGACCAAAATCGTTCGAATTCGATGAGTAGATTTAGGTTGGTGAGGAATGGGTGTTCCACGAAATACTTGTCAAATTGTAGCCATAGAGTAATTTTAGTATTTACAAAAGGTTGAAAAAAGTGAAACTTTGGGAGCAGCGTTGATTAAAAAAAAATTTAATTACATTTAAATAGATCACAATTTTTTAATTCAGTTTTTTTTTTCAACTTTTTAGCCTGATTTTCTGTGCCATGTTGTTAATGAAAACCGTACTATTACAGTTTATCGACCAACGGAGTTTGACTGGGAGAATACCAATAAAATCCGTTTCTGAGTCGTAGAACACTATTAAGACAATTTTTAGCTATGGCAGATATTTATTTTTATTTTTTTCCCCCAACAACTATAACCATTTACTCTGCTTAATACTGACTAAAATCACTCAAATTCGGTCAACTGGCTCAGTTTGAAAATGAATTAAATACATATGAGTGAGGACGACCTTGAGTCAAAATTCAGTTATACCCCATTTCGAGGAAGGGGGTGCTGAAAGTCCAAGAACACAAATATTATTCTTTTTTGAGTCAATCGATAAAGAATCCAAAGTTGTATAACATATCTTAAAATCTACCTCCTAGGCCAATTAGGAGGGGAGATATGGAAGTTTTTTACCTTTTTGAACTTGAAAAAGAGCTGTTCCTTCCCTATCTCCCCACCAAAGTAAGCTAGGAAGTTGAAATTTGGTATGTACATTTAGTAGACAACTTAAATATGCCTTTTGGGGGTTCCGACTTGTCAGCTTCATTCCATTCCCTTTCAGCTCCAAAAATGTTGTCTTTTGGTAGGGTTTCATCATTTTTTTTGAATTTTTTGAGTTTGTTCCTCGCATAACTCCCCTCCAAATTGAGCTAAGAAGCTGAAATTTATTATGTTCATTCACTTGGGATGCTGGATATGCCTTTTGGGTGCCTAGACTTTTCAGCCCCATTACACCGCCTTGTAATCCCAAAAATGTGATTTTTGGTCGTTTTTCCTTATTTTTTAAGTTTGTTCCTCGCATAACCCCCCTTCAAAATTAAGCTACTTGAAATTCAGCATGTATATTTAGTAGGCATCCTAGACGTGCCTTTTAAAGGTTCGACATTTTATCCCCATCGAACCTTTTCTACCCTCAATATTGACTGAGAATAAAGCGTCGCTTACGATGCTTTTTTTAAATTCTCGTTATTATAATATTTCACAAGAATCAGGCTAGATATATAAATTATAAAAATTTTTAAGACTAGAACCGCTTTTTTCGAATTTTAAAACCAGAACTAATTGGAACTATTTGAAAAAATTATGAAACTATTCCCAATAAGTACCAAAACAAAAGTTATGGGAAGGAATTCCCAAAAGAGAGATCAGCCAGAGAGGCGTAATTTTGAAACTAACCACAACTACCAGAAACCACTGTTTGAAACTCCGGCTCTGGTGATTCCTTCAATGTTAGTTTCAGTTTCAGGTAAAATTCCTGCAAAATGCAAGTATACTGAAATTTGTTCTATTATTTTTCAAGTAATCTGTTAAAATCTGTTAAAAAACTTAAAATATTTTATTTTCCTTCAAGTCATTGAAGAAGTGAATTTAAAATTTTGAATTGCCAAAATTCCAAGTTACTCTGTTGTTTTTCTCGTTCCATTTATTATTATTTGAATTTTGAATTGTTTATGTTGGTTTTGAAGAAAAAAAAACTGAAGTGCGGTGTTTAATTTGTAAAATTAAGCACAAATATTAGATGAAATAAAATAAATAAATGATAAACTTCCAAATTTTAATTAGAGACTTTATTTTGATTTCAAAATTTAAATTTATTCAAATTTAGATATATTACTTTGAGGTGAAACAATTTTTGGAGAAAAAAAGTAAAACACCAATTGGAACCAATTAGAATCAGTACCAATTGGAACCAGAAGAACCATGAAATCGTCTTTACGCTAGGAACCAGAACCAGAACCACAACAAGTAAATAACATGAAGCAAGCTCAGAAGTTGACCATCAACATCCGAACCATCAAAATCCATGCCATAATAATCTGAACAATCCTGATTATAATGCCGTATTAAATATCTTTCAATGTTATTAATTCACAAATTGAAAACACGTGAACATTTTTCAACAAAAATTAGTTAACCTCTTAATAACGACGTCTAAAATCGACGTGACACATTTTGCAATAATTTCGGAACCTCCCACAGAAAATATTTTAATAATGCTCTGGAATAGTCGGATATAAATTTCAACAGCTGAAAAAATTATTCTCTTCTATTAGAGGGTCGTTCCAACAGATTAAGCTAGTTTTTGCGGAATTTTCAGCCGAACAGTTGAAAAATGTATTTCATATTCAGGCGGAGTAAAAATATCCGTTAAAACTATCACAATTATTATTATCATTCGATTTTGTATTTCTTTTTCATTTTATTCCAAAATTCCAATCCACTGTCGTTCAATTTAGCGTCGATCATTGCAAACGGCGTATTTATACTCAAATAACACGGATGGTCAGGTGTGCACGACCTCCATTCGACTGGAAAACCTTCGTAATTTGGATTTCTAGAAGTAATTTTGTTTTAATTACCTTATATAGGTACATAGTTACTTGTTACAAAGTTAAAAGAGGGGATAGATAGCAGTTTTGAATAGGATTTATGTGCTACGCATGTGTCTGTACCCATTTTTTGCAAAAGTAGTGATAAGTTTTGTGAATATTTCTACCATTTCGTGAGTTTCTTTATTCTGAGGGTCACCGAACCTGTTCCAATAATTAAGATCACTGGTATGCAATGTTCCTACGAAATTATGGTGAAACACGATGATTCAAAGTGACCAGATAAGTTATCATAATTTTTTATTTGAATAAATACCTACCCGTAACTGGTTCATCTAGAAGTTCCCTTATCGGATGTAGACTTGAAATATTACCTTCGAATTCGAATTTATAAACGAACACCGAACAAGGTAATGCTGATGATATTGGGTTGATTACACTGTCGTAAACGTCCGATAACGATATATCGGTTTGAATCTGTCGATTTGAATTAACTAAGGTAATTTGCCAGTAGTTGATAGGTATCAGGAAATTTTTCTACATTTTTATGAACTACGTCGCATATAATGTTGAAAAAATTATATATTATACTCCGATGTATACCCCATCCATCTTCTATGTTGCCAACTCCCCTTCCCCCATCTAATTCACCTGCTTCTAAAAAAAAATCTAAATTAACCTAGGGCTACTACTTACCAATAGTTTATAAGCTTTTTTAGCAACTTGCTACAATTTGATACTCCCGGTGTTTCATTAATCGAAATACCAATATTGATTGCCTTAAATATATTTTCAGGCTCAAAGTTCATATTGAGGGGAGTAGAAGTTACCAGCTTTTGCAAATGTAAAAAAATTTAATTTATTAATAATTGAGAATTTCTAATAACAACAAAAGTTGATGTAAGTTGGTATAATTTTTTGATGTGAAAGGTTCAAAGATATCTCAAATTAATAATTTTTTTTGGGGAAATTTTATTGATTTTTAGATATTTTTAGTCTGATTTTCTATGCCATATTGTCAATGAAAACCAGGCTATTACAGTCTATCGACCAATGGCGGTTGAGGGGAGGGGGTGATACCAACAAACCGTCTTGGGATCCTAGAAGCCCATTAAAATAATTTTTGACCTTGTCACATATTTATTTTTATTTTTTTTTCCGAACATTAAAATTATTTACTCTGCTCGATACGGACTAAAATCGCTCCAATTCGGTCAATCGGCTCAGTTTGACAACGGATTAGATATATGAATGGGGGTGACCATGGCTCAAAATTCAATTTCGCCCCATTTTGGAGCAGGGGGTGCTGAGGTGCCAAAAACACAAAAATTGTTTCTTTTTGAGTCAGTCGATAGAGAATCCAAAGTTGCCTAACATTTCCAGAAATCAACCTCGTTGGTCAATCAAGAGGGGAGATATGAGGGATTTTCCCCTTTTTGACCTTGAAAAAAGGCTATTCTTTGTTCCTACCCTATCACCCCACCAAAATGAGCTAGGAAATTGAAAGTAGGTATGCACATTTAGTAGGAACCCTAGATGTTCCTTCTGGGGGTCTGAATTTTTCAGCTCCATTGCACCCCCTCTCAGCCTTGGGAATGTGATTTTTTGTCAGGTATTCTCGTTTTTTTGTCTTCCTTATTTGAGCTAAGAAGCTGACATTTGGCATGTACATTTAGTAGAGACCTTAGATGTGCCTTTTGGGGCTCTCAACTTTTCAGATTCATTGCACTGGCTCACGTACCTTTTGGCGGTTTCGACGTTTTAACTTTATGGCTCCCTTCTTACCCTGAATATTGATTAGGAACCACTACTAGCAAGTAAGCGATTTTCACTTTGCAGTATTTGATAACCCCTTTTCCTCCCCTCCAACCGAGCCCACGCACATGAACATTTTTTTGTCGACTCTTCAATATGTGTCCATCATTTTGGCTTAGAAACTATTTCGAAGTCTTTCTTGCGAAAATTTTGAAAAAATAAATAAAAAACTCGAATGCTTAGTAAAAATGTTTAGGTTTTTGTTAAAACATGTGAATTTCGCGCTTCTGTTTAGTAAAGTGAATGTAAAAAAATTATAAATTCATGGCTGGGCGGAACATTGCTAGTGTTCTACCCTTAATTGAATAAGCTATCCAAAATACCATTGAGTTTTTTATCGATCTTATGATAGTCTCATGAATCAGGTCCAAAGATGAAATTATCAAATACTGGCAAGTTATGAACTATTGTCAAATTACCTTAAATCTATTTCTTATTTCAAACATCTAAAAAATATAATTACATTCATTTTTATGGATTGCGTTGCTTCCTCGACTGGTTGCCCATTTAGGTAAAATTCCTCCATTTCTTGATTAATTAAACGTACAACATCTTCGCTCAGATTATAACCCCAGCCGAAATAATTCTGTCGGAATGAATTTTTGAAGTTTCTTTCCGTTAACGGCTTCAACTTTCCTAATTCATATTAAAAGTGGTTTATCAAATTAATAGGGTACTTACGTTTATTGCGTGTTAATCTATTTCAATCGTTATAAAATGACTTCTATTACAAAAACTCACTTACGAACAAAACCCATAACAGATTCGATCTGAGAAAATCCAATAATAATTGGCACTTTGGTCATTGTGTTGATCAAATTTGCAGGAGAATCTGGTAAAATATCACTTCGATCCAAGGAAGGGCAAAATACAGATATTGGAATTATAGGAGCTATGGACTGATTGATATTTACAATGAAGTTATATTTGAAACGAAGTGTGTGTAATTATTAATTTATTTTTAAATTCAAAATTACCTCTTGCAAAGATACTTGGCAATACCGACACCCGACTATTAGTGATAAGGGTGTTTGCTTCTTTAAAAATAGTAATAGCTTTTTATTATCGTGAAGATTTCCATCAAAACCGAGATTTATAGCCACTTCACGAGCGTAATCTTCGTTTGTCTCTTGGTGGGGTATTAGTGGATTGTTCAAATATCCTCCCATCAATACGGCTTTATGAAACAAGCCTAAATCAAATCAAAACTCCTAGTAGATCTTTTTACATCATGTTGGTACGTAAGTTGATAGATTTTCAAATGTTATTAAGCATAATTTTATATATGTACGGGGGGTGGTCTAAATTTTGTATATTTTTTTTTTTTTTGGAAATCTGCTAACGGCGGAATTACAACGGTTAAAAAATGACCTAAATATGATGTGGTAAGAATTTTGGCTTCCCTATTCAATTTTTTAAACTTGCAAAACTGACTCAAAATTAGCTAATTTTCAAAAGATTTTCAAAAAAAAATATACATTTTTTCCGAAAAGTTGTGTGGGATTCTACAGGTATCCTGGACAGACATCCTGCAAGCGGTTGTACCAAGATGGAGGGACGCCAAAGGAAAACAAACTGCTTCCTGCAGTTGGAGAAGTATGCGAAAATGAGTCAAACATCTTACTTTCTGAAATAAGAGGAGCAGTGAATGCGATGAAAGAAGGCAAAGCATTTGACTGCGGTGGTATTGAAGCTAAATTGTGGTAGACTTTTGGTGAAAATGGAATCAAAGCGGTATGGCATCTCTGCAGCGTGATTTGGCAGAGCCGTAGATGGTCTACGGAATCGTGTGAGTCGTTGTTGATTCCCTTGCATAAGAATTGAGATGCAAGATTATGCCCTACTTATCAAACAGTTGCTTCATCTGCCTTGGAAGAGATACATGAATGTCTTGCCACTCATGGAGAAGTGGAGGGAGTTCAACACACCTTTGGCGATACGTAGCAAGGACTACACCAAAGCTTTTGACTGCGTCAATTGGAAGAAACCAAATAGTCTACGATCCAAACACGAAAAAGTGTACATCCAACGATCTTTTTTGAGAACCAAAAAAGATTTTTATTTTCATTACTTCGCATTGTACAGGAATTTTTCGTCCATTTTTGCGGGAATCGATTTTAAATGGTTTCATTCGACATAATTAATAAGTATTTTTTGGTTCTTACCTATATTTTGGATAAAAGATTTGTTTTACTGTTAAAAATCATTCAAAATGCACAGAATGCAGTTTTGTGGGGTGCAACAGAAGAAAATTACATATTCGATATCGGAAGAAGTACTTCAACCCATATCAGTCGATTTTTTTTTTGGTTCGGACCATGTTCCCCGAATCAGCTTTTTAGGGATCCACCCTTCATTGTGCAGGGTTAAAATTTTGAAACTGCGTTTTTTCGAATAAGGCGGATAGTGTCGACATTTTCGAATTTCATTTTTTTGGTTTCCAAAAAAGAACGCCGAATTTGATTTTTGAAGCACTTTTTCATGTTTGGATCATAGACTAAAAGCTTTAAGAAAAATGAAAGTCCTTTCCCAAACAGTAGATCTGGTGGATTCCGTGTATGAGTTCAATGCTATGGTGGTGAGAGTTGATGGTGAAGAATCTGAAGCTTTTCAAGCGGAGCAGGGGGTGCGTCAAGGATATTCAACATTTATGGTGAGCACATATTTCGAAAGGCTCTAGAACATGGATTGGTGATGGAAGTGGAATCTCCAATCTACGATATGCCTATTATACCTCTTCAATTGTAGCGAATGAAGAGGAAATGGCGGAGTTTGTCAGTGTGGTGAAGATCGCCAGTGAGTAGCTTGGACTTCGTATTAATGAATCAACAATGAAAGTCATGTTAGTTGATTGAGCCAAGGGTCTTTCTGTTTCTGCAGCTCTGAGCGAATACGAAAAAGTCAACGCTTTCGTATATTTAGGCTCCTTCACTGAAACAGATATAGGCTCATTAGCAGAAGTACGACGTCGAATCACTTTGAGTAAATCAGCTGTGACCAGACTGCGTAACGTTACATGTAATAAGATATCCGGAAACACAAGGAAGAGACTGATACAATCACTTGTTTCCTCTGTTTTCCTATATGCCACGGAAACATGCACGTTGAAGGCAGATGATAAACGAAGAATTGATGCATTTTGGATGTGGGTCTGGCAAAGAATGTTGGGGATACTCTGAACTACGCGACGAACCAGCATCTCAATCGTCATGGAAGTACAAAAGTTGGTCAGACTTGACTGTTTCATGAGAGGAACGCATTATAGGGTATTTTAAACTTGTGGCTAGGAAAGAACTCGGAAATGTCGAAAACGACAATTTCCAACCAAGTGATCTGTGGTAAGAACTGCTTCACAGGCATATGATTGTGAAACATGGCGCGTTTTTCTAAGGTGCAATGGCGGCCGTAAGAATATTTCTCCACTTTTGCAGCAAAGAATTTAAATTCATTGGAAAAGGGGAAGAGGAAGGGTAAAAGGGAAAATCGATTTTCAACACCACCAGTTACAACAGAGATAATTAAACAGCACACCATCTATTATCAGAATCAAAAAGCTTGTAACTGGTTTGTGCGTCTAGTCGTGGCCTACCGCTGAACTCAAGGTTGTAAAAACCTGGTTAGCGATGCCATGAGTTACCTGTAGATAGCGTAGAAAGCAACCGGAAACCATTCCGTGAAAGTTCAATAAGACCTCCCTAGAAACTATCCTGATACTATAGGCTTAGCGAACACGTTCGTGTAGGCCTTACCCACTTGGGCGTATCAAGAAATGGCAGCACGGTCGATTTCCGGTGACTTGAGACCTTTTTGATTGATGGACCTCTTTAAAAACGAGTGGAAATAGGTGGGACTAGGGACAGGCAATTTTCAAAAGGAGTGGAGGAGGTTGAAACTAGTGTCAGTCGTTTGTGCTTTGTTAGTGCTCACTTTCTTCTACCCTCTTTTAAAAGACTACTGTCAGGCAGACTACAAGTTTACTAAAAAAAACGTGGAAGAGATTGCGCACAAATGAGCACAAACAAAGCTCAAAAAATTACAGCAATTTTAATCGTGTATCTCAACTTCAAACAAGAGGGAGGTTTTTTTGAAAAAGGTGTAGCGGGAAGCGAGTACAAACGAGTACTAACAAAGCACAAACAATATGTGTAATAATTTCAAAAAAAAATGTTTTTTTTAGAGTTTTTGAAATTTTTTTAAAAATTAGCAAACTTTGGAGTCAATTTTGCAGTTTTAAAAATTGAGTTGGAAAGTTGAAGTTTTTAAATTCATTATTTTGAGGGTGTTTGGTAACTAATGTAACTCCTCCCGTCTGTAAATTTCCTAAAAAAAAAAAAAAAAAACAAAAATAAAATTGGATCTACCCTGGTATTATACCTTTGGCCGAAGGTGATAGCAACAGGATGTTTACAATTGCAGATCCGCTACTGCTTCCCAATAAAGTTATATTTTTTGGATCACCTCCGAAGGATTGTATGTTATCGTTGATCCAACGAAGTGACAAAACTATATCTTTAATTCCTTGATTACCGGAACATTCCTTTAGTCCTAAATTTAGAAATCCTGTTGATCAAATTTACGTAAAAAATTAATTTTCTTATTTGCCCACCATCAATCAGAATGCACTGAAGTATGATCTTAATCGTGTTACCTAAAATGTGCAAACGGAATGAGATACAAACGTAAACTATATTATGATGCATGATGAATTCAGAAGATCCGTATATTTGGGTATGTGGAGAACCGAAACCGAAACTACCAGGATGAACGTTTACAATCACCGGCATCAAAGGCTCATTCTTTCGTGGTAACTGCATCGTTAGTTGGAAATGACGTCATTGAGCTTAACGAGTGAATAGAAAATTTTGTACACTTACTTTTGATGTGTAAATATTATTAAATAAACAATCTTCGGCTCCCAAAAATTCTAAAGTTATCAACGAAAATTGTATGCAGCCTTGTTTTTCATTCGTGGCGTCGTAAACATCTTTCCAAGGTTTTACTTTTACAGGATCCTAAGATTTAGTATAAATTTTCAAATTCGCGCTCATGCAAAAGTATATAGATACGAGCATTACTCACCTTGAATCTGAGTGCGTTGATGGGTGGTTGTCCGTAAGGTATGCCAAAAAAAGAGTAATATTCTGTTCCGGAGAATGCGGACGATTGTTTAATTCCACGTACCTTTCCTTCGTTCACCGAAACGACTGCTTTCTCCGACATTTCTCTTTCATAACTTGATAATTACTTATTTGCTGTTTGCTTTTGACCCGAACTATCGACGTTGTGCAAACATTTTTATACTCTGTGAATTTTTTTTCTCATTTTTTCAAACGTCGAATTTCTCTACACCATGTGGCGACCAGTAGACTCGAGATACACGGGCACGCATACGCAGGGGGCATAAACGAGGTTACGTGTTTATCTAGAGTATTATTATATGTTGTTTTCTTACTCAACGATTTTGAAATTTTCTCGCTATGTTGAATATCAGAGGTCAAATTCTTATGTATATTCGTGAACTGTTGGCTTTTACGATAAAATATCCTGTTGTCGAGCTTTTTCGTCTTTCGCTATCACCTTTAAGCTATCTCTTTGATAAGAAACGGGCTTCATGTACTCATTAGCTCGCAACTGTCAAGTCGCCTAACTACGTATGTGATTAGATAAATGCGCAGAATGTGTGTTTTATTTACTTGAAATTCTTAAATTTTTTGTACATACGAAAAACAAAGTTGGAATTGGAAATTTTCATGTTGAGAATTTTCGTTACTGAAAGCACACAAATAAATAAGATGTGAAAAATTTCTCCCAGTCATGTTGGAAAGACCCGTGTAACATGAACCCTGGATGATTAATTTAGATTTTAATAAACCCTGCGGTCCTAGGATGTTGAAATGGTCCGTTTTTTGAACACATTATCTCCTCCGTTTCATTGATAAAAATTATCAACTCTACTCGATACTGAGCAAAATCGTTCAAATTCGGTAATTACGTCAAGGTTATAAGTAGTAATGACCTTGAGTCAAAATTCAGTTTGGTACCAAAATTGGGAAGTAGTTGACCTTCAGGAGCGAATATCGAAAAACTTATTCGTTGTTCTTTGTGTGACCTCCACCCCACCTCCACACAGTAGGGATTGACTTAGAGGTATTTGTGTGGTTTTACAACTGCTACGTAAAAAAGAGCTACTCGGTGAATATTTATCAGCTTGATTTTCTATGTCATATTGTCAATGAAAACCAAGCTATTAGAAACTTTTGAACTGCGGTGGGTAGAGAAGGGAGTTCCAACGAAATTCATTTTGGGGTCCTAAAAAACCATTAAGACTATTTTTGGTCATTTAATATATTTATTCCTTTCTTTATTTACACCCCCCTCTCACTCACTGAAACTAAAAATCATTCGCTCAATTCGATACCGACTGAAATCCGTCAAATTTTGGAAAGTGGGTGTTGAGGGACATAAATTGCAAAAATTGTTTTTTTTGAGCCAATTAACGGAGAATCAAAAGTTGTATGATATATCCAAAAATCAGCATCTTACGTTATTTAGGGGTAGAGTTATGGGGAGGGTGGGTTCTCCCTTTCTGACTTTGGAAATAGGCTTTTTTTTCATATATCCTCTCCGCATTAAGCTGGGAAATTGAAATTTGATATGTGAACTTAGTAAGGGTTATAGATGGGTTTTTTGGGTGATTCGACTTTTCAGACCTATTGGATCTCCTCATTTGAATTCGTTCCACGTATATCTCCTCAATAAATTGAGCTGGAAAGTTGAAATGTTTGCATGTAGACGTATTAGTGGTGATAAATGTGCCGGGGGGGGGGGGTTCAACTTTACAGTTTTATTGTACCCCTTTCAGCCTCAAAGAAGTTGTTTTTTGGCCGGTTTTTCTAATTTTTTGAATTTGTCTCACGCATATCACCTATCCTAATTTAGCTTGGAAGTTGAAATTTTATTTGTAAATTTAGTAATTGTCCTGAATGTGTTTTTTCGAGGTTTTATATATTCATTCTAATATCTACCTCTACTGAAGAAAATCATCCCATCGCAATTTTTTTTTTTTTTTTTTTTCATGAATTTGTTTACTTTGGAGAAATTAGGCATATAAAGCAACGCATTGTGATGCTTTTTTTAGTCTGATTTTCTATGTCAATATTGTCGATGAAAACCAGGCTATTACAGTCTATGGATCAAAAGTGGTTGGGAGATGGGATACCAACAAAATCCGTTTTGAAGTCCTACAAGACCATTCAGATAATTTTTGACCATGTCAGATATTCATTTATTTAAAATCATTCACTCTGCTCGATAGTGACCAAAATTTCTCCAATTCGGTCAGTCGGCTCAGTTTAGCGGATGATTAGATATATGAGTGGGGGTGAGCATGGCTCAAAATTCAATTTTGCCCCATTTTGGGGGGAGGGGGTGCTGAGGTGCCAAAAGCACAACAATTGTTTCTTTTTGAGTGAGTCGATAGAAAATCCAAAGTTGCATGACATTTCCAGAAATCAACCTCGTTGGTCAATCAAGAGGGGAGATATGAGGAGTTCTCTCCTTTTTGACCTTGAAAAAGGACAGTTCCTCTCTTATCTCCCCACCAAAATGAGCTAGGAAGTTAAAATTTTTCATGTACACTCAGTAGGGGCCCTAGATGTGCTTTTTGGGGTCCCGACTTTTCAGCTCCATTGTACCCTCTCGCAGCACCGGAAATGTGGTTTTTTAGTTGGTTTTTCCTGTTCTTTGAGTTTGTTCCTCACACAACTCCTCTCCAAATTCGGCCAGGAACTTGATATTAGGTATATTTATTCAGTAAATACCTTAGATGTGCCTTTTGCGGGTCTCAACTTTTCAGCCCCATTGCACCCCCTCACACCCCCTAACATGTGGTTTTTTGTTTTTTTCTCTCATTTTTTGAGTTTCTTCCTCGCATAACTCTCCTTCCAATCAAGCTATGAGCTTGAAATGATGTATGTACAGTCAATAAGGACTTTGGATGTACCTTTTGGGGGGTTTAACTTTTTAGCCCCATTGAACTCTTTCTATCCTCAATGCTGATTGGGAAAAAAAACATCGCAAAGCTATGCTTTTTATCAATTCTCATGATTATATTATGTCACGAAAATCAGGCTGGCGATGTTTTTTTTTCCAACTTTTTATCGTAAAATTACGAAAATACTATTATCGAGTAGCTTTCTTTGAGCTCTGTGTTTTGAACAAGGCGTGCAGAATTGAATTTGCGGTGTGATCTCTCGGATGCAAGATAAAGATTCTATGTGTAACAAAGTTTATTTGTGGATTGTGTACAACGAGGACTGAGAAAATCTGAGCACGAAAAAACTTCGAAAAAAGTAACATCAGGCTGGATTTTTTGTATGAAACAATTTTAAGCTATTGAAAAAAAATTGGGAGGTCCCGGAAAAAGACCTCCCTAAAAAAATACCCTACTCTTTTCATTAAAAAAACACGAAAGACCTCATTAATGCCATGAGACAGATACACCTAAATACACTTTGACCTAGGGGAAGGGAGGGGTAAAATTTGACAGAGATTTCGACTTTTCAACTCCATTACACCTTATAACTGAAGGTACAAATAGTGCCTACGGATCAAGATACTCGTTCGTGATTTGACCCTGTCCTCAGATTTTAAAAATTTTTATGGAAAATAGGGGAAGGGGAAGCCACAGTGCAAAAACTAACCCCCTCTTCCAACCCACTTTCCTCGGTCGCTTTTGTGAAAAACGCATATTTTTTGTTCAGAACCTTCATGAAGCACTCTTTTCTGTGTGCCCCTTAAAAATTGGCCATAAGAGATAAAACTAAAATATTGCGATTAATCAACTAAAATTTATATCCTAAAATTTTCTTCGTAATTTTTCAGAAAATCGCTGATAATTTTTAAATGCCCCTAATAAAAGGGAAGTGGAAAAAATTTGCCAACATAGATAATTTTGGGTATAAGTGAGTGTGACAACTTTATTTTTGAAAATTTTTGAAATGTTGGTCAGTTTTGCTAGTCGAAAAAATTGAGTTGAAGAGATGCAAGTTTTACCACACGATTTTGAAGTCATTTCTCAACCTGAAAGAAATTCAAAAATCGGTCATACCGTAAAATTTGGAGGTGGAACAAACAAATTTCTCCCCTAGCTTCAGGTGGTCTGGAACATTTGAAATATCTATTGCATTTTTGTGCACAATTTTTTTTACTCATTTATACAGCTTAAAATTCGTATTATATAAGACAGAGGAGAAATTGCAACACAACTTTCAAAAGTGTATTATTGTTATTGAAAAATTATTAATGACGTTAAAATAAAGTGTGATAATTGCATAAATTTTCAAAACCTGTTAACCAAAAAATATTCTAATCTTAAATATATATAAAATTTTACATGCTCTGTGATTTAATTATGTTTTTTTTTTTTTGTAGGAAATATGGCTGGTTTTATGCAAATTCGTACCATCGATGCGCTTTTTTCATTTTTCAACATACTCAATGTAATCCGAGTAAGTGAAATAAAAATAATTATTTGTATGAGCTGCATGATGCGATAGTTTATAAGCTTTTTATTAATCTCATAAAATCAGTTTGTGTATAATCTTGGGTATTGAAAAAAAGTCGTATGAAAAATGTACAGTTGGTGTATGCATTGTCGTCGAATTTTTCCAATCGTTTGCTGTTTCCATCTTTTTTATGTCGTTTTTACTGCTTCGTACTTGTTCAGCACTTTTGACTTGATATTTCTTCGAACCATAATTTGCGGTTTCGTTTGTTGTTGTTCTGTTATATGCAACTTATAACTCGGCGGTGAAAAGTTTTATTGTTTTGCAGATGTCGTTTAGATTGTTCGACCTTGCGGTTACTTTGTATTTTGTTCTGTTTTACGATCACCTTTTTATTTGGAAGTGGTTGAGTGAGCTTAGATAAAGTCGTAAGTATCTGCCACTGTTCACCTTAAATATTTTTGTTGTAAATTTCGAAGAGGAAAGTTTACATTTCAAAGTATGAAAGTATCCAGTATGGAGTTGATGGTTACGAAATTGTTTTTTTCATTGAATTTCAAACGAGGTCATATTAAGGGTGTTTTGTTGCAAAACAACGAGAGAAAATTGAACGATAAATTCGCACCTGCTTATTTATTTATTTTTCGTTTTTTTCGTATTTCTTTTTAATATCGTACCAAAATTCCAGTCGACCATCGTTCAACTTACCATCAACCATGAGCATGGGATTGTCTATACGTAAGTAACACGGAGCATCTGATGTTGTGGGTCTCCATTTGATGGGAAAATTTTCGTAATTCGGATCGCTAAAAAAGACATTTACATTTTTACTATTTTGTTGATGGGTTGTACCGAAATAAGATTGTTACCCTTTTCTGGCAAAAGTAGTGATAAGTTTGGTAAACGTTTCCACCATTTCGTGAGCTTCTTTATCTTGAGGATCGCCGAATCGATTCCAGTAGCAAAAATCAGCACCGTGATAAGTTCCTGAAACCATATTCATTCGACTGTTGTAAACGAGTAAGCGGGTTTAGATTTTTGTCTTTATACCTTTGATTTCTTCTTCTAGCAGGTCTCTCAACGTGGTATTCATCGAATGAATATTACCCTTGAATTCGAACGAGTAAACAAATACGGAAGATGGTAAATCCGTCGATATGGGATTGATCACAGTGTCGTAAACATCCGACATGCATATATCGTTTTGAATCTAAAACATATTACAATTGGTGATAATTGCTTTTTAATTATGCCTCGATATAGTTTGATCTGCAATGCTGAATTGCTGTTATGATTACATTGATTTTAAGTGGCAGTGGGGCATCTTTCAATGGTTTTCCATTGGTGTAAAATGCTTCCATTTCTTTGTTGACGAGTTTAACATCATCGTCTTTCAAGTTGTATCCCCAACCCCAGCTGTTTTGACGGAACGTCGTGTTGAAATTTTTTTCGGTTAATGCTCTGTGAGTACCTGTATGAAGAATTGAGCATTATCGTTGTTGGTATTCGTTATTATTATTGATTAACAGGTGGGTAGAAAGTTAGCCGTTGCCGCCGAGAAAAATTTCTAATTCAACGACCTGCCATCTCTGATACTCTCGCACCTTAAATAATTTTTCAGGAAACAAAATTTGACTTTTCATTTGTCATTCATTAACCTTGAGTGCAAAGATTATGAAAAAGCATTTGATCGTGTATGCTGAAAGACAAAAAACGTAAAAATAGTTTGTTTTCAAACCACTTTATAGATAAACTAATGTTGTATAACATTTCCAAAAATCAACCTCATAGGTCAGTTAGAAAGGGAGATATGAGAGTTTTGCTCCTTCTAGACCTTGAAAATAGGCTGTACCGCGCATATATCCACTTCAAATTTAGGCAGAGAGTTGAAATTTGTTATGTAGTGGTTTGCTTAGTGGTTTTTCTAGGTTTTTTAATTTTTTCCTTGCATATATCCCTTTCAAATTAAGTTAGGGTGCAGAAATTCGGTATGTAGTTTTAATAGGGGTCGTACATGTGCCTTTTGGGACTTTCAGCTGTGCATTCGAATGTCTACCTGTACCTGTATTGTTGTTCAAGAAAGAACGCATCGGGGTGCTCCTTTTTAGCACGATTTTCTGTCATTAGGGTCTATCGACTTACAGTGGATGAAGGGTAGGGGAAAGTATCAAAGAAATCTGCTTTGGGGTGCTAGAAAACTGACGATTAAGACTATTTTTTGCCATATCTGATACAAGTGATTTGCTCAACTCAATACCGACTAAAATTCTGAAATCGGTCTAATTCGGACAATAGGCTTACGAAGGAATGTTGGGAAGTAACCATCATCAATCTGCACAAATGATTGCTCAACAAGAAGTAGTCCAAGCGCCTACGGATGTACCATATTTTTTTTTCCTAGCGCAGAGCTAGTTTTTGCGTAGCAGTGTTGCCAATATTGAAGAAAGTTATACCATGGAAACTTTATTATTTTATCAATCAATCATAAGGTAACAGTCATCACAACCGTACTGCTGCTAACAAAGTGCACCATTCTTCACTGGCCTGCGCCTTCTTTGCTGTCAAAGCGAATGATCTCATTCGCGCTTTCTTTGTGTCGACCTTTCAGGTAGGAGATCTTCCTCTTTTTCTTAAATTAAGTACTTTAATGAAGAGAATGTCCTTTTTTAGATTCTCCTCATTTCTTCTGGCCACTTGTCTGAAATTCCCATGATGCGCTTCTCGCGTTGAACTCTTATCATTACTGGTTCCTCTAGTTCTTCAACGATTGACTTGTTTGTACTATGTGCTGTCCATGGAATCTAGACCCACATCATCTCAAAGGCATCTATTCTATGTCTCACTACTCTCTCTGCCCGAAAGGTACCAGATTCTTATCGAGTTGCACTGGTACAAAGATTTTACTAGTTCCACAATGTGAGCAGGAACATCCATTTCCTTTAGTATCTGGTACAGTTTTTTCCAGTTCACACAGTCGAATGCTTTAGCATAATTTATGAAGCATAATAGAGCAGGTGTGTTGAATTCTCTGCATTTCTCAATGATTTGACGTACATTTCAAATTTGTTCTTTTGTGCCTCTTTCAAGCATGAAATTAACTTGCTCTGGTAGTATTTGCCTATGTATAAACGTCTTTGTGAGGAATCAGAGCGATTGTACGATAGTTGGAACATTTTCTTGCATCGCCTTTCTCGTATGTCACCATTTTTCTGCTTCTTTACCATCAGATACGGGACCCTTTCGTTTTTTTGTTGCTTTTGTAGCCTCCCTAACTTCATCAATTATGATAGGAGGTTCTTCTTCATTGGTCACCTCTATTATTGGGACCATATCATTTCTTGACTCAACATCTTCATCTTGCTATACCTACTCGCAGTATTCTCTCCAACTATCCAGGATGCCAGGATAATTCCATATTACTGTCCCATCGTCCTTCTTGATTTCACGAGTTTTTGGTTTGAAAGCTCCTGTAATTTGTTGTATCTTCTTGAATACTTCGCTGGCTTCTCCACAATCAGAGTGCTTTTGAATTTCATTGCTGGTTTGGTTTGGGAATGCTTCTCTACCTCTTCTACAGTATTGTTGAACTTCTGTTCAGCAAATAATACATTTCTTCGTTGCACTTGGCCAGTCCTCGTTGTTCTATTGGGTTCAAGGTGTTAGGGGCTGTCATTCCATCACCCCTGGGGTTCTTTCTTTTATTATTGCTTCACGTGCTGGGATGATCTTATTATTTTATATTTTTTGAAAAATAATATGAGGGCTTGGTATTAAATGATGGAATGAGTAAAAATGGTCATATGAACAAGTTGCCTAACTGAAAATTTGAAGGGGAAGTGGTATAAAAAAGTTAAAAATTCTTAGAAATACTACTTGTGATTAAGGATTCTTGCGTACCTTTTCATGGTAAGCAAAAATTGTACTTTAGAAAAATTGCGTACCTTCAAAATTGAAGGGGCTCTCTGCCTGAAAGTTTCACAAATCCGAACAGATTAATTTTATTCCAGTCTTTCCAAATCAAAATTAATACATTTCATTTTTACTATCAATAACATTGAATAAGAAGGAAAATATTATCCGCATTCCATGCAGTCCCTTCAATATTGAAAATAGACAATTTTTGCAAATAACTAATTTTGTTCATCTTGAACAGTTGTGCAAAAATCCTTAATCAAAAAAAATATTTCCACAAATTACGGATTTCTTAAAATCATTATCCCTTCAAATTTTGAGTTGGGCAACTTGTTCATATGATTATTTTTACTCGTTTCATCGGTCTCTATCTAAGCTCTGTCTAGTTTTGTCTTAAAATGATAAAATCACCTGCTGCGCGAAAGCTAACATCGTGCTGTATATACGCTCGAATATGCAGAATGGTGGTGCAGTGGTTCGTAAAGTGTGACAAAATAAAATCAAAAAAACATGACCAAAAATTTTTAATTTTTTTAGTTTTTTGTGAATGACTTTTAAAAAAGCTATTAAGAGCACGTTATTAAAAATTAAAAAAATGAGCTGAATATCACCTTCAACTGGGTAGTTGGGGTTATAACCTCGAGGTTTGCAATACGGAAAAAAAATCTGATCCTGAAAGTAAATGCAAGAGAAGCCTTTTTTTGAACCAATCTGTAGAGAATACAAAGCTGTGTAACATATCCAAAAATCAACCTCTTAGTTCTATTAGAAGGAGAGTTGTGAGGGGTCCTTCCCTACCTCCCCACCAAATTGAGCTATGAAGTTGAAATTTGGTATGTGCATTCAGTAGGGACCTTAAATGTGCCTGTTTTGGGTTTCGACTTTTTAATTCCATTGCTCCTCCTCATAGCCCTAAAAAAGCGAGTTTTTGGTCGTTTTTCCTTATTTTTTGGGTTTGAGCTAGAACCTTGAAATTCGTTATGTACATTTGTTAGTGATCCTAGAGGTGCCTTTTGTGATTTCAACTTTTTAGCCCCATTACAGCCTCTCACAATCCCAGAAAAATGAGTTTTTTGTTACGTTTTTCTTATGATTCTTGTTTGCTCCGCGCATATCTCTCTCCCTACTTGATCTAGGGGGTTGAAATTTTGTATGTAGATTTAGGAACTGTCTTAAATGTGCATTTTCGAGGTTTCAGATATGCATTCTAATAACTTATGTGCCATTTTTTTTTTTAAATTTCCTTCTATAAATGAACAATTCTCATATCTCCTTTGTTTTATGAAAATCAAGTTCAAAAAGCAACGCATTGCAATGTTTTTTTTTTTTTTTTTGCTGAGCCTTTATGAAGAGCACTTCAGGCCCTGTCACCAAGTGCCCCATTTAACCTTCTCCCGACGGCCTTGTCGGCTACATATGTATAAGCGTAAGTAAATTAACTCACGAACAAAACCAAGAATTGATTCATTTTGACAGAACCCTATCATGATTGGTATTCGAGTCATGGATGCTTTTAGATTTTCCGGCAAATCTGGTATGACAACTGGGTCGATAGTTAGCGAAAAAGCGGAAACTGGTAGAATGGCAGTATTGGTCTATGAACAAATCATCGACTTGGTTATTTTCGAAAAACAAAAAAAATTATGTATATATATATGCAAAATGGTGCAAATTGGTTGTACATTTTCGATAGTTTTTTGACGTATTCTACACTCAATTATTAGCGGTATGGGTAATTGTTTTTTTAAAAATTGCAATAATTTTTTACGATCTTTCGGATCATCTTGATAACCAAGTGATAATGCGACTTCTAGTCCTTGAGCTTCGTTTTTATTTCGGATAAGAGATATCGGATTTTGTACATAAGAGCCCATAAGAACTGCCTTGTGAAACAGACCTGTCACAAAGAAATATATTAAGTTTGTACTTTTTTTTTTTTTTTTGTTTCCTCCACTTCTACTGTGCAATGAAATATGGATTTAAATCTTCTCTCACCTTGGGCTGCTGGTGATAACATTAGAACATTAACTATTCCTGCCCCACTGCTGCTTCCAAGTAAAGTTATGTTTTTAGGGTCACCGCCGAACGAATGTATATTTTCTCTGATCCATTTCAGTGATAGTATTATGTCTTTGATACCTTGATTTCCAGAACATTCTTTTAGTTCTAAATTTAAGAATCCTGTTTTAAAAAAATACCATCTATCAAAACTAATATCTTTTGATTAACGATTCGCTTTCAGTTTATGATGGAAACTTCTTGCCTAATATGTGTAGCCTATAACCAACACAAACGTATACAATATCGTGATGTAAAATGAACTCCGGTGATCCCCCCGATGTCGAATGTGGAGAACCGAAACTAAATGCTCCCGGATGAATGTTTACGATCACCGGTCTCAGCGGCTCATTTTTTCGTGGCAGCTGGTTAATAATGAATAAAATAGTAACATCCGTACTTATGGAATATCCCATTAATGTGAAGGTCTAATATCTGCCAAGTGCGGTATTACTTTCGGTATATAGATATTATTGAACAAACAATCCTCGTCTCCTAAAAATTCGTAAGTCAAATAGGAAAATTGTACGCAGCCTGGCTTTTCAACAGTTGCATCGTATACATCTTTCCACGGTTTCACTTTCATCGGATCCTGTTCATATTGAAATTATGATATTATATCGAGTTACCTATATGGATTTAATCGCGATAAATATAACTGCACGGTTTGTTTCATTTTTACCTTGAATCGTAAATTATCGATGGGTGGTTGCGCGTATGGGATTCCATAAAAAGAATAATATTCTATTCCAGAAAATATCGAAGATTGCTTAACGCCTTTTATTTTACCCTCTTTCACGGTTACAAATATCTTTTCAGACATTGTAACTACCTCCGGAAATTTGTGTTTTTAGCTCACAATAATAACGTTTGACGATGGGAAACCACCACATATACACTGTGTGTAGTTGTGCAATGCTTTTATAAATGTTATCAGTTGGACGTTCCCTGCGGAAAAAGAGAAGGTTCTATGTGCTCTTTTACTGATGACAGTATTTTGTAACCTTGTTCGACCTGTCCATAGTGATGGCTATATCATTCGTGTAGATATTGTCCAACTATCTTAATTACCACTACTATTTTCAAAATTCTGTTTACCTTGCTACCTACTACGTATCTATACCTACGTAATACCTACTTACATACCTGCCCTTGATATGTAAACTGTGAAGATGGCATTTAATGGGATATGATTGTTCGTAGTTTTCATTATTGACAGAATAGAAAATCAGCCTAGGCGGATTTAAAGGAGGTGCGAGTGGAATGTTCAAAACATTATGGCTAAAAACTTACAAAATTGTAGCTAAGACTTCGAAAAATGCAGCTTTTATCTATTAAAAATCCGAATTCATTCAAAATTTCGCCCTTGATTAAGCTTTCAACCCCCCCCCTCCCCCACCCACCCACAAAAACATTTTTAACCATCTCAATTTTAAATATTCGTTCAATTTCTTTTCATTCACCATTCCGGAGGTTTAGCCAACCCCCCCCCCCCAAATTACCGAACATCATTTTGAAATTATTATAATGCTTGAATGGAAGAACAAAATTTCAAAGATTTTTTAAATGGTTTAAATCGGCTTTTTTTATGATAAATGATTATGTATTTCGATGTGAATAAATTTGTAATTCTTTCTTGACCTGCTCATTTATGCTGTCCCAATAAGCTTAACTTTTCCTGATGCAAATGGCCATCAACCATTTCTGAATTATTATTTAAGCACAAATAGCAAAGAGATTTTAGCCTGGTGAGTTTCCCAATGAACTTGCAAGTCTTTGAAATTGGGATCAATGTAAAAGATCAATTTTCCAAGTACTGGGTGGATGATCATCACTTAACCAGCTTTGGCGAATGTGCAATGGTGAATAACTTTGTACAAGTTTCTAGCATTTGTTTAATCCATTGTCGCCTCGAAAAGTACCTATCACAGTAGAATTGAATTTGAATTTCTTATCCGAATAAATTTTCATGGCTCAACATTGTGGTATATGCGTAAATATATTTTTACATGTATTCATTTCAAACACACGCACGTTTATTCGTAAAGATTCGGGTTTTGTTAGATTTTTTTTTGAAGAAAAGATTTTATTTTAGAAATATTTTTATAATCTCAACTTAAAGTGGATTTAACATTTTAAGGGGGAGGGGGTTGCAAGAATACATTACCTATAATTTAGCTTAAATACAATACAGTATTACTAAATTTAGATTAAAATTTTGGTGGTTAGTTTAAAGGTTAATTTAGGTTATATTTACAGAGAGTTGGGGAGGGTGATTCGAAAACGGGGGAAGGGGACAGAGTGTCCCACATCTCCATAGGTCAGTCTTTGCCCTTGGGTCAATTCCCGAGTTGGTTAAGTCATCCCATTGGTGAACCGCCAGCAACTCCCAAGTTATCGCTGGGTAACTGCGCCAACCCCCATTTCGTTCGGGTAATAAAAGAACCCAAGGTTAGCATCAGGACTGACACACTCACACACACGCATTCATGCAACACTAGACACACACATTCACACTCCAGTTAACACACACACACTTAGCCAACACATCTCACACACGTTCAGTCTCACTGGTCGCTTAATCACTCGCTCTGCCGGGGACTGCTCCGAGGAGTCCTCGGTGTCCTGGTGTAACCACGGGGTCTGGGGTGATACTTAATTTTTGATTATAGGAAGGGGGAAGGAGGCCTGGTTTAAATATCTGATGGAGGGGGCCTTTTGGGGGGGGGGTCCCAGACATAGTCCGAAAGGAGGAGCAGATGAGGGGGGGAGAGAATATCAACAAAATTCGTTTGTGGTCCTAGAAGACTGACATTGAAAGATGTTTAATAGCGCATTCTACAATTGACCGTTATCAGTGAGCCATCAAAATCTGGACTATCAAAATTTGAATCGTTCTGAGTTGATGACCTTAACAATGATGGTCAACTAGTCTAAGCTGTTAACATATTGATCATCAGATAGTTTTGTTATGTTTGAAAAAAAAATAATAAAATGTTGAAGCGTCATCACTTAATCCATCAACAGTTGGCCTTCACCCTGAATTGATTTTATGATTTTAACTTGAAATGTTGAGGATAATGAAAGGTATTTTAAGTTTACCTGTCAATAGTTGAACTTGACCCTGGATTGGCTTTATGTTTTCAAGTTACAATATTGAGAAAAATTTGTTGACCTTGACCATCCTTGATTTTATGATTTCAAGTTGAAATTTTGAGGAAAAATAAAGATGTTGAAGTTGATCTATCAATAGAGCCCAGATTGATTTTATGATTTTAAGTTGAGGAGAATTAGTTGACCTAAACTTTGGTTGATTTCACGATTTTAACCTGAAGTGTTGAGGGAAATTAAAGATGCTTAAAATTCATCCGTCAGCAGGTTGACCTTGATCCTGGATTGATTTGATGATTTCAAGATAAAAATGAAGAGGAAAATTAGTTGACTTCGACGGATTTTAAGTAATATATGAAATGCAGAGAAAAGATTGGACCAACCAGGTTTCAAACATCGAAACTTACATTCTTTCGATGTTGATCGTTTGCATTTGCATGCGAAGAGTAAGTTCTAATCATGCTCCTGCTCCTCCTACCTAAAATTCATTAGCTTAGCTCGATACCGGCCAAAATTGATTTTTAATAAATAGGCCTAGATTGGCGGCAGATTTGATACCCTGAGATGGGATTGACCTCCTGTCGAAATTCAGTTGGGCTCGAATTCGTAGAAGAGGGTATTGAGGTGCTGAAATCGCAATAATCGTGCCTTTTTGTGCCAATCGATAGACAATTTAAAGTAGTAAAAGAAATCTGAAAATCAGTCTCAGGTGGGAAGATATGAAAATATTTCTTTTTTTTAACCTTGAAAAAGGACTGTTCCTCTCCTATTTGCTTTCCAAATTGAGCTAAGAAGTTGAAATCTGGTATAGTATCCGGAAAATGCTCGTCAATAGTACGGCATCGAACAACGCGTCGACGTTTATCGTAGAAATGGATCCCAAAATGACGATGAACATTTGCCAGCAATAATAATTTTGGGTAATAAATATGTGTAATAGTTCCATTTTTGAAGTTTGAGAAAAATTTTCAAAAAAAATTCTTTTCAGATGTTTTAAAAGTTTTTACAAATTAAAAGATTTCGAATCAGTTTTTCAAGTTGAAAAAATTGTGTTGGAAAGCTGAAATTTTTATCACATTATTTTGAGGTCATTTCTCAAATAATGTGACTTCGTCTTTTGCGGATTTTCAAAAAAGCAAAATTCCACCCACCTTAGTTGTAAAGAATCAAAAAGAAGTTGAATATTGCGCTGCTCAAAATTTTGAAAGGTCCAAGTTAAACTTTTCAAATAAAATTCAACTTTTTCTGATGAGCACAAAACATTGAAGCTACCATTAAAAAATCTGAAAAAATTACTGAGAAGAGAGAATCTTCGCCTTACTTCTATTTTCCGCTGGATAAATAGATTGAATAACCCACCTTTTGAATTTCCGAATTTGCTAGCCATCTGAAACTGCTGATCATCCAAAATGACACCACATGACGTATCAAGAAGCTGGAAGAGACGCGTCACCAATTGTGGAGCAGATTAGGCTCAAAAAGCCGCAAGAGGCGCCTATTGTTTCTCGATTCTCGAAATGTAAAATCGACCAAGGTTTTCCACTATCCTGGCGGGTTAGTGGATTTTAGCCCAGGCTGATTCCCATAAACATTAGTTTACTGGTAATAGCTGTATACCTTTCTTGCCCTGAATAAACCAAGGTATCGGGGTGTAAGGAGTGAGGGGCCATATGTTGTACAATCTTAGATTAAGATTGCCTGATATTACCGATAATCTTGCTCCACCCAGGATAACAGCTTGAAATTGAAGTTTGCCAAAAAAAAAAAAGAGAAAGGCTTAGTAAGGACCATATATATGCTTTTTGGGGGTTTCGTCTATTCAGATCGATTAGGACTCCTCACCGCGCAAAAATGTAGTTTTTTGGGCGAGTTTTCTTGAGTTTGTTCCTCGCATAACTCCCTTCCAAATTGAGCTAGGAAATTGAAATTTGGTATGTAAATTTAGTAGAGGCCTTAAATGTACTCTTTGTGGTGTTGACTTTTTAACCCTATTGCTACACCTTCTGCTACCAATTGATGAAAGATTTTATTCAATATTAATCCACCTGTGATGAGCACTTTGAATCGCGATGTATAAGTTGATGGCTGCCCATAAGTTACTCCGTAGAATGAATAGAATTCTATTTCACAGTATTCAGAATATTTTTTGTTACCGCGAACTTTTCCCTCTTTTAAGCAAACAATTATCGTGTCAGACATTTTCACAATAAATGTGTTGCTACGTATAACTGCACCAATAAACTGATTAAATTTCGAATTTATAGTCAGTGTAGGCTATTATCGTAGTTGATGTTGGTATAATTTATCTTCTTTATAGCTTTATCCTTACCTTATTCAAATCTATTTGTTTGTAAGTACTCAAATGAGTCAGCATAATGAAAGAAAGAAATTTATAAATGTTCCATGATCTTTTACAGACAAACTACTCCTGGTTATATTTTATTTCATTTAAACATTTGCCTGATACTTATCGTTAATCTTTTTTAAATTGTTTCTTTATATCATCCCAAAACTGCAGTTTATCGTCGTGAATTCGACCGCCTTCGATCATTTCTAGATTATTACTTATTCTGAGATAACGCGGATTATCTACTTCCGTAGGTCTCCATTGAAATTGTAAATTTTCATAATTAGGATCGCTGTGACATTCGTAGAAGTGGTTGTGAGTAGAAGGAATAATACTAGTGCTTTCGAATGGCACAATGCTACTACATACCTTGTTTTAGCAAATGTCGTTATGAATTTCGTAAAAAAGTCTATCATCTGTTTGGTTTTAACATTTTGAGGTTCATCGACGTGACACCAATAACAAAAGTCATCGCCGTGAAAAGTACCTGCGAATGAATGAAACCTCAAAATGACGAAAAAGTTAATTTTAAGAATGTACGTAGCTTATAGGCTTACATACTTACCTATTAATCTTTCATCGAATAAATTTATGAGTCTGTTTTTCACGGTGGACATTTCACCTTCGAATAGGAAACTATAAACATAAACGGGTGACTGGGAATTGGCAGCGATAACATTGATCAATGTATCATAAACATCAGATACTACGAGACCAGTTTGAATCTAGAAAACAAAATAATAAAATTTGTTAGCGTGTAAAAATTTACGACGAAACTGGCGAAATAGTTGTGATTATCTGTCCACTTACATCCATCATTATGGATAACGATGCCTGTTGTAGCGATTTGCCATTTAAATAGAAAGATTCAACTTTTTGATAAATAAGTTCGATATCATCGTCACTGAGGTCACGCCCCCATCCCCATGGATTTTGTTGTACCGATGTTTTGAAATTTTTCTCAATACTTTCCTTAATGTATCCCCCTGTAAGAGAATAATTTTCATGCTTGTGATGAATTTTTATTACGTTGCATATACCAAATATTTGTACGTATCACTCACGACAAAATCCCAAAGCTGATTCTCGATCTCCATATCCTATAATGAGTGGAATTTGTGATGTCGATTTTATTAATTTACTCGGAGATTCAGGTAACACTGCGTTTTCTCCTCGATCAATTGTAATGGTGAAAATTCCCATCGGCAGTACGGGCGCTATACTCTGGCAGAAATATGAAATTGTGAATATTTAAATTTTAACTTTTTTGCCTGGTTTTCCACGTCATTAACATATTGCCAATGATAATCAGGTTAGTAAGGATCCAGCGACCTACGGTGGATGAGGGGATGGAGAATATCAACGAAATCTGCTTTGGGGTCCTAGAAGACCGTTAGGAGCCGTTTGTACGATATTCGGTATTTATTTTTATTTGTTAACCCCGCGAAGCTGAAAATCATTTGCTCAGCTCGATAAAGACCAAAATCAATCAAATTCGGGCCATACACTTAAATTGACGACGGTTTTGATATTTGAGAGTGAGGATGACCTCGAGTCAAAATTCAGTTATACCCAAATTTGGGGGAGAGGGTTCTGAAAGGCTAAAATCGCAAAAATTGTTTATTTCTGAGCCAATCGATAGACGATCTAAAATTGTATCATATATCCAAAAATCAGCTTCCTAGATGAATTAAGGAAGGAGATATGAGGGCTGTTCCCCTTTTTGACCTTGGAACATGGCTGTTGCTCTTCTATCTCCCCTTCAAGTTGAACGAGGAAATTGATATTGTGTAAATATACTTGATAGAGGCTACAGCTGTGCCTTTGTAGGGTTTCCACTTTCAGACTCATTGCGCCCCCTTGCATCACCGAAATGTGATTTTTGGGTGGGTATCTAATGTTTTGAGTTTGTTCATCGCATAACTACCCCTCAAATTAAGCTAGAAATTTTAAATTTGATATACAGATCCAGTGTAGGTTCTAGATGTGTTTTGTGCGGTTTCAAACTTTTCAGCTTCATTGCACCCCCTCATACCCACAAAAATATATGTTTTCGGACGGTTTTGCTGATTTTTTGATTTTCTTCCTCGCCTAACTCCCCTCCAACTTGATCTAGTAGATTGAAATTTTGTTTACAGAATTAGTACAGGTCTTAGATGTGCCTTTTGAAGGATCACCTCTTCACTAAAATATCTACCTATACCCCTACCACAATTCTATGGAAAATATCCCATAGCGCTCTTTTTTTATTCCCTGAACGGACAATTCGAACATCTTCTTAACTTATAAAACTCAGGCTCAAAAAGCATGGATTTTTTTCAACTTCATAACTTTCGTCACATTATTGAAAGAAATCAGAAATTTTGTTACGGTGCTAAGCGCGTTTTATTTTTTATTAATTCAAGTTTGTGAAATGATTAAAATCGTGCTGAGCATACAAGGTGCCCCAAAAAATACAATATTTGTTTTTTGCAATGGTCATATTATATTTGATTTTCTGATGATGTACACGAAAATGGGATTTTTGAATGCTTCAGTTTTGAAACCGGTTCGGTAGTTTGCGAACAGTTGCCAGAAGGTTTCAAAAGACTGAAGTTACGGAAATGAAATTTGAATAAAAATTATAGAACTTTAAACACCGATCATTTTTTTTGTTTTCCAAATTTTCCTCTATCTATCCCTGGGGAAGAGTTTTTGAGATAAAAAAGTGACTTATTTGTACTGCTCTAGATGACCACCACTTGAAATTTTTTTATGCTCGTGTTTTTTTTCAAGTTGTCAGAAACCGGTTCTTTATCGATTGGTTCAAAAAGGAACAATTTTTGTGGTTTTATCACCACATCACCCCCTCGCCCACATTTGGACATAACTGAATTTTAACCCAAGGTTGTTTCCACTCGTATACATCTCATCCGCCGCCAATATTGAGCAGAGTAAATGATTTTAGTAGGGGGGGGGGGGTATAAAAATGAAAAAACTAATACTTAACATGGACAAAATGGACGTAATTGTCTTCTAAGACCCCAGAACGGATTTGGCTCATATCCCCCCTCTCATCTACCACGGATCAATAGATCGTAATAACCTCGTATTCTTTGACGATATGGCATAAGAAATCCGGGTAGTTAGTAATAATCAAAATTTGCTGTGAGCGCGTTCCGATACTTTTTACGTTGTTGGTATAAATTTAACTCTTATATTCGCTGTTTCTCAACAAATAATTTTCGTCACACCTCCTCAATATTTAAACTTGAAATCTCAAAGTCAACTAGGGTCAAAGTTTACTGTTGATGGGTCAATGGTGCATTGCATTGTTAAACATGTTTCATTTTCCTCAACATTTTAACTTAAAGTCATAAAGTCAACCACAAGGTCAATTAATTTTCCTCGACTTTTCGACTTGGAATCTTAAAATCAATTCCGGGTCAAGGTCAACTATTGACGAGACAGCTGATGATTGGTCAACTGTTGAATGCGCTATTAAACAACTTTCATTTTACTTCACATTTCAACTTTTAGTGATGAAATTAACCAGGGTGTGAATTAACTAATTCTCCCCTACATTTAAACTTGAAATCTCTTAAAATCATGCAGGATCAAGGTCAACTGTTGACGGGTCAACTTTCTTCAATTTTCTCAACATTTCAACATAAAATCATGAAATCAATCCAGAGTCAAGGTCAACTGTTTATGGGTCAACTTTAACTATCTTTAACTTTCCCCAACATTGAAACTAAATATCATAAATCAACCGGGGTCGAGGTCAACTAATTTTTCTCGGCATTTCAAGTGGAAATGAATTCAGGGTCAAGGTCAGCTGTTGATGGGTCAACTTTTGACGACATTTCAACTCAAAATCATAAAATCAATCCTGAGTCACAGTGAACTATAAAGGGGTTAAAATCAAACATCTTTAATTTTCACCTGGATGTGACTTAGGACTGGGGGTGATTCTGTAAAGGCTTGACGTTTTTGATGTAACGTTTTTGGTGTAACGTTTGATTTTTGGGCTTGGTGTTAAAATTTTAAAGGTCAGATGTTTTCCTCAACGTTTCAACTTTAAATCATAAAATGAACTGGGGTCAAAGTCAATTAATTTTCTTAGCAATTTCAACATGAAATCATAAAATTAATTTAGGGTCAAGGTCAACTGTTATCGGGTCAACTTCAAACATCTCTAATTTTCCTCGACATTTCAACTTGAAATCATAAAATCAATCCTTCATAAA
>FIZR01009899.1:0-44528 GCA_900060175.1 Ferrisia virgata | reverse complement strand
GTTTGTGGTAATTTTCTTGGTTCAGCGCACTCTATATCGACACCGTCATGTAATGGTGGAAAGTGATGACTAATGAACGATTTCGCGCAATTTTTGTAAAAGTTTTGAATAAAGTTTACCAAATTTTTAATTGATCAGTGTTATTTATAAATCCTGTATCAAAAATCAGATAAAATTATGTATTATTGATAGGTAAACGTGATAAATTAAGTTAATTTTTGTTAAAAGTACTTTCGGGCCTTTCTACTTTTGATGTTTCATGGTGTAACCGTGTAGCAACAAATACATTACACAAGGAACAGATAATGAAGACGCAATAGTTTTCAAAAATGCATTGTCTACTAAAGTGAATTCAATTTCCGAAATTTTTGCGGTAAATCCGAGTCGTGATAACAGCTATAACGCATGCGCACAGGGTTTTGCGCTCAAACCCTTATATAAACGTCAATGGATGTACGTTTCAGCAAAATTCAGTTTTTAGCATTGTCAGTAGCACTCCATGTACCTATATACAGTCAAAGGATAACAGTAAATCCCAGTACCAAGTTGTTCATGACTATAGCTGTTAGGAGCGCTGCTCACTAAATCATTCGAAGTTATATACTGAACTTTCTACGTTTTAATTTGCTGGGATCGCAGTGTTTGTCTGCGCTGCTGTAAAGTTATATAACGTTGTCAGTTTTGGTGTAAAGAAAAACCCATTTTGAATGGCAGCTTGGCTTCTAAGTTCTAAACAATACCTGGGACGCAGTGATCAGCGCTTCTGCAGGATAAACCTGGAGTAACTATTTACCAATTCCCCTTACTCTTGGGACCACACCAGATAGGTATCTTGTAGTTCCAGTGTCTATAGGGGGAATTTGCAGAGAATTTGTTTTGAAATCTGAAAAATATAAACTTCAAAGATTGAGGTTTGGAAAATCGCTTAAAATATTTTTAATATGGCGGTTTCTTTTTATTCAGGTATTTAACAAAAATTCTTGAAGGCATACTAATTTAAATATTAGAAAATATTGAAACAAAACTGCAAAATTTTCCACTGTGAGCACAAACCCGTAAAAATTATCCCCAAAAAAATCGTCACTGTGAGTGTAAGTAAGTAGGAGGAGAAAGGGGGCAAACAAATTGGGTCAGAACAAGTTTAAATTATCAAAATTGAACGTGTACAAGTTTCTTATCGCAATACTTTATGGACTGTTATAAATTAGGCACATTGTTTCTAGAATTTCATGTTTTCCTAATTTCGAACACCAGGTAATTTGAAATATTTACTCAATTCTCAACTATGCGCCTCTCCCTTTAGTCAAGTATCCATTTTGATGTGGGACATGGCACTAGAGGGACATTCTATTTATATCATTGCAATGTTGATGTTTTGTCACCTTGAATTGTGAGAATATAAGAAAAATGAAAATAAAAAACCATTTCTACCAATTTTTTTTTCGGTTTGAAGATTTTTCTGTGAAAAAAATTCAATAATTTCAGTTGTAGAATTTGAATAGCTCGAAAAAATTGAAGTGTATTATACAAAAACATCTGTTTGAGTGAAAATGTATGAGAGCAGGTAGATAACAGTTTCTGAATAACAATTTTTCCAAATTTTGAAACTGTAAAGCTGATCAGTTTTGGAATTTTTGTAATAAGGAAAGCTTCAATTTTTGAAATTTTCATTTAAGTTAATTTCAGACTTTCTAAGAACGCCTCGAGGACTATTTGTGTTAGTTATTCAGTTTTCGAAAGAATGTAAAATGATCCCATTTAAATAAATTGAGTGACGGTACATCTGTTAATTAGATCTATATGGGAAAGGGAGGGCCTTTAAGAGTTGAGCCCCCTTGTCAAAAAAATTCAATTTTCATAGAAAATAAGAATATTAATTCTAAAAAACTTTGTAAATAAAATTTTCACCGTCACTTCGCTCAAGCAAAGGTATTTTTAAAAGATGCATTGAATTTGAGTACTTTTAGACATTGAAAATATAAATCCAGCTCCAAGTTAGCCTATCAAAATTGTGACACAATACTAAAACCTCTCCCTTGGAACAATCCTGCGCATTGATCTGACACATGCTGCGTTATTCATAAGTGTATTAATTTTGAAAAAATGTCCAAGTCCATGGCTCTATGCTGCTCCCTTTAGCTTCCCTTGGTGCCTGTTTTCGTTGCTTGACTTCTGTTACTCTTCTTGACTATTTCATTGATTATAATTATAAATTTCGTACACCTATGATAATTGTAGTTCTTCTTGCTCTTCGTCGGTCATTCTTATATGCTCATAACCAATACTATAACTATTCTATTAGGTACAATGTCACGAAATAATATCGCGGTCAAGAGAAGTATACGAAGACGTAGCGTAGGTTATAGATTATCTAGCTATATGTACAGGTCCATTTTTGGCTTTTATTGATACAGAGAAAATTTAAAATCAATAATGCATAGGTAGGTCTACGAATACACATACAGTACATACATATCTATCTGCATACGTTTCTGTATGTAAAACTCGAGTGCGTGTTAAAAATTTCGCAACATACATATAAGTTGAATTAAGCTATAGGGAATCGTGCAAAAAAAAATTTGCCTGCCTTCGTGAAAGTACCCGCGCGTACCTTTTATTATTTAAATTCAATACTTATCGGTTATTATTTAATTGCAATGGCAAATTGCTCACGTGCCTACGTTCTACTTAATGACATAATGCAGAAAATTGACTCTACAATAATCTCATTTAGTATTCATGAATACATTAATATATATTACACGCCATAAAGGTGCAGATTGTTCTTTGGCACTTTGGTCCCTACGTATAGATACATTTTATTGACGCGAATTCATCATTGTTCGCGTTCATATTGAAGATTCAATTGCATCATTTTTTTTTCCTCGACAATATTGCTCCTTTTAAGTACGGTAATTTTTTTATTTCACTCGTCTTGGGAATATGTTGGCTCATAAATTAATACTTATAACACTGGCACTTACTTAGTCGTACGCACATATTAGGTATATATAGTACCTACCTATACAACCAGACAGTACATTTATACACTCGTATAACGATGGATGAGTAAACGTTAAGATGTAATTAAATTTATTTTCGTGATTTTTTTTCTCTTTTTATTTCTTCCGCAGGTATTAAATCATTAGATGGGTATAGGTGTACTTATCTTCTGCAAATTTAATACCGATATTTGTATATTCAGCTTTTATAAATACATAAATATATAGGTATACAAGACGTAGGTATTTGAATTTTTTTTGCACTCCATCAACAAACGAACTATAAACCTTTATTAAGTGTTTATAGAATTAGATGGTTATCGCCCTGTGTAATATGTGGGTGGTTTTCGCCCGTCTTCGATAGGTAAATCGACCTAATTTATTCTTATTTTTACCTCGTCCTAAAAAGATTCGAGTCGATAATTTTATATACATTTTTTTTTTTTACTCGCGATTGTATCTAAATAATCAAGTTCATAATCGTTTTAGCCACTCAGGTATTTAACACATATACGTACGTAACTGATTGGCGAGTATGGTTTTAGCATAGGTTGAATTTTGTGCTTTTTGGAAATCTGTAAACGGTGAAGTCCCACTTTAGTCTTTTTCACTTTTTATCTTGTAAGCTGTATTGCATACTGTTTCACCTGAACTAGCGGGGACTACTTGTGGTGACTAAAAAAAATCTGTTTATTTTTCTAGTTTTGTATAGAGTCATGTTTGTTATTGTTTATGCTGATTTTTGAAAATTCATAAAATGTAACAAAATAACAAATCAACCACGTGTGGGTCCCCTTTTAGCTCAATTACCTTTTTTTTTTACTTTTTATTTATACTGGGCGTGTGTAATTTCCAAGACTATTACGTCCAGTGGAAGGGGAATCTAAATCACATTACTTGTTGGTACACTACGCATTCAGATGGTTGTAACGTTTGCTGTAAAGAAAAGACACCACACACACAAAACTTAGGCACCTATTTCACGATTGAAATATGCCAATGTAATTTGTTATAATTCGACGATTCATCGTCGTTTTTATCAAAACACAACAAACGATATAAATTTTAATTTAAAATGATATACGCAATTTGCAAATAATTATATTCTATTTTTCCAAATTGCATTATCGTATTTGTAGGTATGTATTTGATCGGAGTCGTTCGCCTTGGATTATCGTGATGCCTACTTTATGTTTATTCGTACAAAATACATACATACCTATTTCCATACAACTAAGGAATCTGTTCTTTAATGAAAAGATGATGGACGTTTTTTTCTTCTTCCTTCATTCGTTTAATAATCGATATTTTTTCGTATTGTAATTACTTACGTATACAGGTAGTTAGGTACCTATTTACCTTAGTATTGATCTTATCTACGATGTGAAAATATAGCTATTTTTCGTGATCTAGCGTACTCATAAATTACAGTAGATTATAAAATTAACACCCTCGTATAATTATACGCCTTCTGGTACTTACGAGTATTTTTTTTTGCTTATTGTTTCGATCCTGTCACTTGATAGGTAAAATTGTTTGCTGATTTATAATTCTAACCATTGTATGCATTAAAAGAAACTCAATGTAACAGTTGTAATGAATTAGAGTAAAATGATCCGTATGACCCGATTAGTGTAATGAATCTCAAATTTATTCAATTTTTGGTATAATGAGCGCCAGGGCTGTATTTCCTACGAAGCTAACCAAGCTGAAACTTCGAGTGTAAAAATTTTGAGAGAAAATTTTTTAAAACTAATATGAAAGTATTTCCGTTTTGCGATTTGTTGGAAAGAAATTGTAAATTGTACTACGTTTTTTCTACTCTTTATTTACTTTTTTGTACTTCGATAATTTAAATTCCGAATTTTTAAAACAATTTTCTAATTCTTAAAACTTACTATTCAATTATTATTTCAAAATAACGTTTAAACCAGTGGCGCATTCAACAAGGGGGTTACCGGGGCTATAGCGTCTCCCCCTCAAGAGTGAAAAAAATTGAAGGTTTTGGTACATCTACATCGAATTTAATACCCAAATCACTGAAAACCCAACACTTTCGTAATGAAACTTCAAAATTTGACCCCCAACTTTTGAAAAATGCATTTTAAGGCTTAAAAATACCAATTTTTCGAAATCTCGCCCTCGCTGCGCTCGGAATTTCACATTTGATTTTCGAAATTTAAAACCCAACCTATAAAAAATGCATTTTTTAGGGCTGAAGCAGTTAGCCATCCCTCTTTAAAAATTTCTGAGTATGTCTATGGTTTAAATATTTTTATACCTAGTGTAGCACTTGTATAATACCTTATATTTATCATATTTTTTAATAAATAGTAAACAAAATTCAAAGCAGTAACTACGGTATGAAGCTTCTAAAATGGGGGAGGGCGGTTAAATGATAAGCTTCCAGCGGAAAAAATCTTAATCCGCCTCTGATGAGCGCACAAAAAATAGGGATGATTTCTTAAACAGATTTTCAAAAGTGAACCATTTCTCCTTTTATTACGCTGATTTATAAAATTTTATTATACTTGTGCTCCAAATTTCAGTCAGACATTTACAAACATTTAAAGGATAAACATAAAGCTTAACTTTTCTGAAAGTTTTTTGATCAAAAATTTATCATATGCGGTAGCTTTTAATTCGTAGTACAACATTAGATCAGTAATTTCTGATTTAGTAAATATGTAATGATGAAACCACTTTAAAAAAACACAATGGAAAATTATAATTGAGTAAAAAACTTCTAAAAATAATATATTAATCTGATGAACAGATCAACAAGTATGGAAAACATTTGTATCACTAAAATAAACTCAACAATAGTACCGGAACTGAAATTTCTTAAACCAAATCATTGACTAAAACGAAGCGTAGAATTGTACAGAAATTTTATGGTCATCTTAAACGTTTTTCTTTGGTAAAATTGAATTTTAGTAATTAATACGAAGCAAAAATAAAATTCCTACACACAAGCACATGATGCACGCGTTACAAGCTCTGATTGACATATTGCTTTAAAAAATGATTTTATGAGGATCACACCCTTAATATAATTTTGAATCTGCAATACTGCAGTAGAATTTTTTTTGGCACATCAATACCTCAAGAGATTGAAAATGAAGATGGAGTCGAAATGAAATTGATTTGTCGCATTCATTCTTTCATTATTCATTCATATCGTCGAGAGTAAAATTGGTCAATAGGGTCATAGAATTTGGTGACTAACAATGGTGCTAATAGCAGGTGGTAGTTAGGTCAATCAGGAGTGAGGAATTTGGTAAGGTACCGAAATAACGTACAAAACAGATAAAAGCATAGCTGGCACCCCTAAATTTTTTTGAAAAAATTTAATAAACAATAGTTTGTCAAGTTGGCACGACTAAAAATAGTGAAATGTTATTTTTAGGGGATCAAAAATGCAGTTAGATGCACTTTTTCACTTTTTTCACATTTGGTTTTGCTCAAATTTTTTTGCCTCGTTTTGGTTGAATTAAACCATGCGTGTCAATTCCGTGGTATGCCTTTTTTTTTTTTTTATAGAAAATAAAGGTGGAGGACTTCAGCCCCTGCAAAATTTTGATCCATCTCCGTCTTCATTCATTCCATTGTTGTTAGATGTTTGATTCAGTTTCAAATAATTTTGAATTACTACTTATTACGGCTGTGTGATTATTTGAAAGCTTGAAATGATGATTTTGTTTTTCAAATTTAATACTTTAAAACTGAATTAACACGAGTGATTCATTAGCTTGTAATTTAGCTGCTAAAAATTGCATTCTATACTGAGATCTGAGAGCTGTACGTATAGTATAATGTAAATTCTTCCATGAAACATGATTAACCATCCTCTTAGTGCCAGGGATTCTCCGGATCAAGTTTTCGTAGCTTTATCTGCACAAAATCATATCTAACATATTGTTAAACAATATTTTGTATTTTAAACTTTAACAAAATTTTTAGATGCTTAATTTTTCATTTCAAACCATAAGTTCTTATATGATGGAAAATTTTTAACAGCCTCTCATGAACCGTTATTTTGAAATTATCTCATTGTAAAGGGACACCGTAAGTGCTTTAAATTTTTATCAAGTTAGATATATGTTCGTTGTTGAGCTCGCTTATAAGAATGATTGGCACGTTTCTTAATGGTTCTGTTTTTACGCGTACATCTAAATACTTTGAAATTTTCCTGATAATGGAGATGAACGTTAAAATGCATACAAACGAAAAAGAAAATCGTTACCAATTCATTTAGGTGCTTGTATTTAACTGCAGGACAAAACATCGCAGAACACGACATAGTTATTTGTGCGTTATACATTTAATCATAAATCATTTCGTGTGCAACGTAGATATGTATTTGTACATGTAGAGAGACTCCTCAATACGAGGAGGACAGGCCCAGTATAGCATTTGAAATTGCGAATTTTTGCGCGAGCACATTTGCTAAACGATTTCACTTTTTAGCTCACGTGCCTCATCCGAGCATATCACATCCAAAAAAAAAAAAAAAATATGTTAGCGCTTTCCAACTTCATCATTCATTTCACCTCGAGTCTCTTAAGGTACCGTTAATGTAGGTAAGGTATACATTACATATAAAAATGATGGAATATTTCCTTCGTATAAGAGTAAGTAAGTAAGTAGAGAGGTACATGCTATAAATTCGCAAATGTAAACAAAAATGAAAACATTCTGTCGGTGGGAGACGTTCGCGATGTCTAGATTTGAATGTGTGTGTGTGTGTGTGTGCTTGTACGGTATAGGCTTTGTACAATATTTTGATGATGTTAATGTTGATGGTATTTTGCACGACTGCTATATAGGTAGAGGTACCTAGCTGTCATTTTATTTTCAAAGCTGTGTAATGAAGCATTAAACAGACAAGGTTAAGCAGATCTTTTGTTTTAAATGAGTTTGTTACAAGTATGTATTCGCCATTGTCTGTCGATAGGTGCACGTACCGCGTAAGTCTACTTACACCTGCAACGTCAACTTGCGAGTGTCGTAATAAGTCGGCATTTTAAATTATTGTTTTCTTTTCCCCTTTATTATTATTATAATTTCTACGTTGTTGAATTATTATCAAACCTCGCAGACTCGTAGTGAATTCAGCATTATATGCACGTGTAGCACTTACATCGGTAGGTATATAGTAAGGTATCTGTACTCGTAGAATTTCTACGATTTAAATCTTTCGTGAAAGTCATGACCGTTCTTCGAAGGTACAGGTCCCATAAGTATTAAACATAAGTACATAGGTAGATATACTTACCAGAATATCGCATTATTAAATTAATTAATTATCCCACCTCTCACTTGACCGGTTACTTTGTTGTTTTTTTTTTTGGAAATCATCAAAGTCTTTGCATTACTGTATGGTACCTATCTACGTGTGTATACTTATTTACTTATTTGAAAAAGTACTCGAATTGTGATGTCGATAGTATTGTTTTGTTTGTACGGTTCATCAGAGCGGCTTAACAGTTATTGAAGGGAATTCTTCAACATGACGCTGTACGACGATTTTCATTTCAACATTTTTTTATCGTATTGTAAATAAATTCAATTGTTTGACGACTCGATTAAAGCACATATTCCAGTCGGAATTTCATGTGTTTTACTTTCATCGTCGCGTATGCACATGTTAATGATATTTGTTTGGAAAAACTGTACATACACCTGCATATAGTAGTAGGTATGTAAAAGTGATACCGTACCTCCTATATAATGAAATGTTTACCGGTATACGCGGAATTTTTATACATTTGTGTGAAGTTGAAGAGTACCCTATATTAAATGCATGTACATCAAAGAATCAAGATATTAAATTGCTTTATCACGTGGAACTTACACAAGCATTATACTGTATCTACCTACCTATATAAATGTATCTTTATACTCGTATTTACTCTAATCTGAATTCATTTCATTATAATACTTAGGTATAGGCACATCTACATACATATCTAGCGTTGGTAACTTCGAATGTTTAATGGTTAATAAACAATTGACGAGAAGTCACGAAAGCACAATACTGTGCTTTGTGGATAGTTAAATGGTTGTGTACTTGTAGAATTATTTGTTTATGACGTCTGGTGTGTAATATGGTTGGCGGCTGTGAAGTTGATTTTATAAAATTTTAATCAAATAATGCATACGATACGATACTTAATAATAAATCATCGAATTGCGCGTTTTTAAAATAAAAAGAAAGGTGGTAATTAAATAATATAGTAGACGCGGTTCAAAATGAATGTTAGATAAACAGCTTCAGGCGAACATGAAAATAAATGTATAAAAATATACATTTTGTAGAAATATGTACGCTATTAGAGATAAGTAAGGAAGGGGTTACTAAACAAAGGGAATGGAAAAGAAAATTGTTTTAACAGTCCGCAAAAAATGTTAAAAAATAAATATTGGAAACAGCTCTCCAAATAACATACTAGAATTTCCCTACGGGTGTGCATAGCCTACAGGGAGGCCAACCCTCTCTGAAATTCCGGCTATTCTGATATATTTCCTCCAAAATTGCTTTTAAGACAAAAATGGTTCAGTACTATTTTGTTATACGTTGAATTTCCTACAACTTTTGTATTAAAAAATTTTATCATACGAGTCATAAGAGGGTAATTTGGAAGTTTTAAAAATTCTGTATAAAGCTCACACCCTTTTGAGGTGGTGAAATTGGCTTTCAACTTAAGTCTAGGTTGAAGTGGTTCAAAATGTAAAATTTTCTTCAAATTTTTGACCATCTATGTTCACCCATTTCGCACTTATTGCGGTGAGTAAGTAAAAATTTGACTTTTGGTGCCCGGACTCAAGGAGTACAAAAATTTTCAAAATTTTAATAAATCGTAGGTATTGTATTGATGTACATAGGTACGCACGCATGGTATACTTTTTGTGACGATCGGCTAACGTTTTCCTTATTTTTTTTTAGCTTCGAATATTCCAAGGGAACCAAAAAATTGGTAACTACGCTATTTGTTTGTCAACTTGCAAAAAAATATATATATACAGGGTGTTTCGTCTCGATAGTACCTCCTATATACTACAAGTAGAGTAACACAAGTTGAACTCATATAACATGAGTTGTCTATCCAAAACGTTGCAGGAGCTGTGCTACGTATTTTCCAAAAATTGAAAGAAATTTTTAAGATTCCAATTTAAGAACTAAAAATGGTAGAAATGTATTTTCAAATTTTTCAATCATATTTTTACATTAAATTCGTCATATTTCACGAACTACACAATCTATGACCCTAATTTTTTTACCAGACATACTGCATTGTATTTGTCACATTTTAGTGTAAACTGGACATTTCTACCATTTTTAATTCTTAAATTGGAATTTTTTCAAAATTGCTCTAAATGTTTTGGAAAATAAAAAATTCAAATGCCTGTAGCACAGCCCCTGCAATGTTTTGGATAGACAAACCCATGCTATATGAGTGCAACTTGTGTTGCTCTACTTGTGGTATAAAGGAGATACTATCAAGACGAAACACTATATATGAACAGATCTTCATGAAAGTTGTTCCTGCCTACATCTATCCAATACTTATAAAGTTATCCAAAATCTTTACCTACAATTTTTGTGCCCCCAAGTCCAGATGCCAAAAATCAAATTTTTCCTTGCATATTGCAATATGTGTGGGATGGGAGGGGGGGGGGGGAGATGGCCAAAAATGTTGGTAAATTTTTTACATCAGGGGAACCAGAACTGTTGCACAAAATGATGTTGTTTTCTGTTCTGCTGTGTTCGGTTCTGGTTTGGTTTGGTTTGGTTTGGTTTTGTAATGTAATATGTGGTATGTTTCATTTTCGTAAATAATTCTCCCACAATTTCAATGTTTTTGGGATCTATTCAACTTTATTACCTTTTCTTCTGTTATATGTAACCGCAATGTCTTTCTCTAACCATCAACCTATACCTACTTATTTAGGGCCAGTTGGTCTCCCAGCCAGAGTTCCAGTCTGTGTACTAATTGAACAGAAATAAAATATTCTTCCAGTGAAACTCTAAAAATCAAAATGGGAATTGTGAAAAAATTGAAAATATGTAGCTGTGATCTACGATCAGTAAAATAATCTGAAAACAAAAATATTTTGTTTTGTTCTGTTCTGGTTTTGTTCATTTCAATTGCTGAAATTAAAGCCAAAAAAAGTCCAGAGCAGAAACTAGTCAGAAGTGTTTAGAACAGATTGGTTCGGGGCTTTGCATGTTTCCTTCCCCCAGGGGGTTGAGTAATAAAATGTGTGCACATGTTTGCCAGGTGAACGCCTGCTGGTTTCAGAGTTACGGTGTATTGAGCTGATACAAAAATTTTTGCATCTTAAAAATAATTATTATCAAGATGGACAAAAAAGGTTATACATGGGCTAATTTCATACATTGCACCTGATATGAGATATGATTAGGTATCTGGAAAATTTTGGAATTTCAAAATAATAAAATTCTCAAAAATTAAAAACTTGGTCAATATTCAAATTGAAGCACCGCCTAGTAAGAAAAGTCATTACCAATGTGAACAAAAAAGGTTATAAGGATCAACATTGTAAGTTGCACCTGGCGAAATGAAAAACAAATTTTTAAAAAATGTAAAACTACAAATTCTAATTTTTTGAGAAATTTTGAACATTTCTCAATTTGAAATTTCAAAATTTTTCAAGTATTCATATCTTATTTCAGTACAACGTACGAAATTGAGATTTCAAATTCTTTTGTTTTTTGAACGATGAAAAACAAATTTATAATAAATTTCTTAAATGAAATCTTATATAATTTTTCGCTCTGTTTTCAGTAATAGTGACATGTTTTCCTAATTCATATTATTTATAATAATTTTTTGAGATGTGGTGTTATTACCGTATGCCGAGAATGAGTTAAAATATTCATTAGGATGACTCAATTTTGTCTTTTTTTTTTTTTTAGAGTGAAATTAGGAAAGTGGTAGGGATTGATATGCATTAAAATCAATTTAAAAGACTTCGAAATACGGAGAAATTTTTTTGAAAAGGATCCCGACTTATTTTTATTGATTGAAGAGTGTTGCTTAAATAAATTTTAACATCTATTGTTCGTCTAACTTGAGCTAATTTCTATTGCCACGTTGATAATTTGTTACACTTTTGAAAGCAAAATCAAAACTCTGTTTGACACCTGAAACCAGAAAAGTTTCCTTCTCTTTGGGAGACGGAGTGAGGTAATACCTGAAGAACGTAACAAAATTTTTTACACTTACAATTTCAAACTATTTTTTCTCTTCAGTTTCAAATTTTAAAAATAAGTGATGTGGGATATTAATTTTAGATAATTTAACGCTACATTTTAATAGTGTTTCAGCACATTAAACGTTTATTCACTTTGAAACTCTCAATCAAACGAATATCTATCTATTGATTACGTCATTTTATCATATTTTATTATCTACTTTATTAAAACAATGATTAAAGAAATTAATTAAAATCATCCAAAGGCTAAATTAAAATAATACATACAACCTACGTGTAATCTGAAATCTACCTTGTTAATCGAGTAATTAATTGAGAAAAAAAGTGCTCAAAGTTCTAGATCAGTTACACAAAATAAACAATAACCAGGCAGATTGCACACTGGGTTATTATTTTTTTATTCATATGAACAATACGTAGGGAGGTACATTCATTTACGGAAGATGATAATGAGATAAATTCACCGTTGGATAAGGATAAAGATTCAAGATTGTACTATTTATATAACTCTTGATAGATATTAGATATGTTTGTACCTGCCTACCTGGTAATATCAATTACTCTGTAGTCTGTGTTATCGTGTAATTGAAAAATAATTAAATAAACTCTTCGTATACGAGCATACCTAGTCAATATCACATTAGACAGTTGGAAAGAAATGAAAAAAAAAAAAAAAAAGGAATAGTGATCTTGAACGTAACACGATTAACTTGACATTTTGAAAAATCATGAGAATTTCGATAGACAGGTACACCACCTAGACCTACCCACAGTATTATGTGCATAATAGTAAATACCTGCGTACATATGAAAAGGTAGACGTACCGCAAATGATGTCATCATATGTACCATAAATACGAGACGAGACGTATCATATCATGTTCGTACGACGAATGTCATGAAGCGGTAAATCAGCATTATCTATACAGTATACTTACTTACGGTATGTCCTTTAAGTTAACTTGGCAAAATAAAAGCCCCATTATTCCGAAAGTAGCCTCAGAATATTATGATGATTCATTGTACGCTGCGAGATTTACCAGTCGAAACATTTACAATTGAATACAAAATAGAGATAGATATAAAAATGTCGTTGCGCTTAATTGAATAGTATTAAAAAATAGTGCGCTTAATGTTGGGTTATGGTTCAATGTAGGTTTTTGACCCAGTTTTCATTCACCCTCCGGCCACGACGAACAGGTATCGTCGTCGTCGAACAAAAGTTACCGAATGAATCATTTTGTATGTGTTTGTGTATTATGCGTTCGTCACTATGTGCTTCTACCTGTTACCTGCCCATCTCAGTACTCTACGTAAATTATCTGTGTGTGTATTCGTATAGTACACATGAGTAGAGATACAGAGGGTGTTGGTATGTTGTGTATGTAATGTATGCATGTATTAGTACGCGATTTAAATAGGTACTCATAGGATGTCCGCAAAATGAAGGCTTTATTTTTACAATTGATTTTATTCGAGGATCATTATGTAACCGTACCGACGCGACGAAGATTTATTTTTGAAAAGCTCATTCAGCACGCTCGCTCGTGTACTCTTGCGGAATAGATTACCCATCAGACGATAAAGCACTGAGTCGATTTTTTTTTTAAACAAAAAATTTTTTGTTTATTCTATTTTTGATGCATGATATTGTTTTTTGTCTGAAAACAGAGAAGCGTAAGTATTTTTTCTAAATGGCCTTGGTAGAGGTTAGGATTGATGATTTGCTATCTGCATAAATGAAAAATTGTATCTTTGGCACGATTTTTTCAAGAAACTTTTGGTCAACTATTACTACGCACGCGCTGAATAATTGTTGAGTAGCCTCTGCAGAAAAAGTGTATTTGCGTGGGAGGGAGGGGGGTCATTACGAAATTATTTTGACTATATTAAGGCTCAAAATTAGAACTGTATAGGATCCATTTGGTATCAAATGTATGGTAGAAGCACAGGGATATCTATGATTTGATTTTGATCCATGTCGGATAATTTTTTGAAAAGTATTGGTATCACTCGATACGGATCATGATACTGGATGCTACCTGCTTTTATGGTGTTGAATCGCAAGCTAAATCATTCGAATAAAAATTTTGCATAATGAGTTAGCAATCTAGGGGAAAAAAATAAACGAGGAATGATGATTCTGGTGATACTCATTCGGTCCTGTATTGATCGATGCATATCATGATATAAGGTATCATCGACATCCCTAGGTAGAGTGAAAATGACCTTTTAGTCTCTTCCAATCGAGAAGGGACTAAATATGCTCGTTTCTGCAGCTAAAATCTTCCATTTTTTATGAGTAATTTTGTTCTTTGTTTAGCCAAAACATCCCTGAAACAATGCGCATTCCTGTTGTCATTTCAGTGATTGGTCATTTCTATTGTTACCTCATTTTGATTGCAGAATTTCAATAGAATTAAGCAAAAAAATGCGTTTTAAAAATGGGAATGTAAATTGCAAACTTGAGCATACTTAGTCCCTTCTCGATTGGAACGAACTATAAATCAAAATAGAGAATTCGAACAAAATGGCCGCTAATCATCGGATTTGTGGACTCTTTATTAGTCCATAATTCAAATTTTTGCAATAAAGCTTAGAATTTTCTTCTCACTGAAGTTGTTTTCAAGTTTCTACTTTTAACCAGTCTAAAGAAATTGAAATTTGAAATTCAAATAATTTTGTACAACAGAACAGGATTAACCAATTACAGCGTAGTAAACAAACAAAATAACGATGAGAAGTCTACAAATCCGATAGGCGACCATTTTGTTCAAGTTCGCTATTTCTTGTTCAATTCGATCAAAATTTTGGAAAGATGGTATCTATTAAATTCGATATCTAAAAGCGTAAAGTTGTGCAGCGTGTTCATTTGATTTTGGCACCTCCTTGGCAAAATGCTAATTTTTCGTGTTAAAAATTTGAGGTTGGCAACTTGTTTATATGTATTTTCCATAGACCTTTTAGAATAGTCTATGGTATTTTCATTTTCCAACACCTCCTATTGATATTTTTCTAAAAACAAGTTGCCAACTTTAAATTTTTAACACGAAAAATCCTCGGGATGCCAGAATCAAATGAACATACTGTAGGCTATCTACAATTTTTTCGATTTTTGGATTTTGTTTTAATGTTGACTTCTAAATTTATAGATATTTAGACAATTGAAAATTTTAGATACAATATATTTATTTCATGATGTGTGTCTCTTGAACGTTTTCTCAAAATTCTAATAGGTTTTAAAAAATTTCTAATCATTTGTGATATGATATTTAGTATGCGATACAGTGAAAACTTTAGAGTTATTCTGACATGAAAGCAGCTCCTTTGCCTAGCCTGTAGTCAGCTTTCATTTTTAGAGCGTACAGTATGCTGAACATCTTGTGGATAAAAAAAATTGTATAAATTTTTAATTTTTTAATTTTTTAATTTTTTAATTTTTTAATTAGCAATGAATAGGTAATCTTATGAAGGAAACTCCAATTTTTCATTAGTTCTATCCTCGCTTCTCAGTCTGTTAGCCATTTGATCCAAGGAAGTAAAAGTGTGTACTGGATAGCGTATCGTGTGTCGTCTTTCTTCAAAAGAAAAATTAGTATTACATCGTGTTCAATTGATTCTAGCACCCCCCCCCCCCTTAGTAAAATGGGAATTTTTCGTGTTAAAAATTTGAAGTTGGCAACTTGTTTCTAGAAAAATACCAATAGGAGGTGTTGGAAAATGAAAATACATAGAAACAAGCTGCCAACCTCACATTTTTAACAGGAAAAATTCTCATTTTATCAATGGGGTGCCAGAATTAATTGAATACGTTGTACGAATGTAAGTTTGTAGAAGCTTTCAAATGTAACTTACGGAAACATTCCACCAGGCAAAGTATTTCGCAGTTAAAAATTGCTATTCTGATGAAATTCCTCCAGGAGATGCAGAGCTCAGTTCTAGGGGATGCTGAATTACTGAGCATCTCCTAGAAGCTTCTGGCTACGAGTCTGCCCTGTGTTCCGCTTGAAATCCATTTATGCCACAGATTCAAGTTGTTTGGAGAGGAACCGAATAGATCGATGTGGCTGAATGGAAGAAAACAAGTTAGAGAATTGATTTATTTTGGATCTTCTTAAAAATCATGGAGTAGAAGTTCAAGAGTTATGCTAATAAAAGAGACTTGGTGAAACCCATCTAGGTACCACCTTAATTTTGTTAAATATCTCTTCCGACCAATTCTATTCAAGTTTTTTCACTTTATTTCATTATAATCTTTGTATGAGCACTCCTTGCTTCACTGATTAGCTTTTATTAATTTTCGATATTTTCTTTCCTCTTGAATGTTATTTTCAAAAAATGAACAGAGTACCTAAATGATCCAACTTAAACGAGTACTACTATATACTTAGTGCAAGTATTTGAATTAGATGATCAATTTGATAAAGATTAACCCTCCGTTCGAAGCAAACGATACTTGGATCTAAGTAACATAAAAATCGCGTGTTTATTCGACTCGCGTATTATTGCCCTTAAGTAGATACAGAATATAGAAAAAGAAATGTAAGAAATCATAATTATACGTACGCAAACTAAGTAGTGAGTACATATGCTACGTATGTAGGTTAAATAACCGCGAATTTAATGAATCTTGTTTAAACACGTGAAAAATATGACATGGAATATCGCGTCGCATATCCGTTGATTGAAAAATGAAACACACTTTTAAAGACAACTTGTACAATTTTACGCCGGGTTAATGTTAATGAAGAAATATTGCTTACTGCGTGTATTATCCATCACCTCATCTTTTACGTGTATTAACGCCGTGCCGCCGGCCGGTTTTTGTTTCTCATTTTTATTTTTATTAATGATTGTTACAAAAACAAAATTTATCATATTTAACGACGATCGTACGAATAAATTGTTTTACGTATGAATGTTTCAGAGTATCGGCCATGTGAGTGGATGTCACATAAATCCTGCGGTTACGCTCAGTTTTCTGGTTGTTGGTAAATGCTCGATTCTGAAATCGTTATGTTACATTGTTTTACAATGTGCTGGCGCTGCGGCTGGGTTTTATGTTTTACTTGTAAGTACACCTAGGTTTGTTTTTTTTTTATTTTATTTTATTTCACTTTACGCCGATCGCAGATGTACTTAGACCTACTAGACTATTTCGTTTAATAACGTTTTTCTATGAGTAATGGGTGCAGTTTTTGTACCTTAAAGTAGGTAGGTAAAGGTATAAGTACCTGTATCTATCATCCGTATCGAGTTATGTAATATATATGTGATGCAGAGTGAATGATTAATACTCGTTGTCGAATATTATCACCTAATTATTTCCCCATTCGAGATCACACCGCAGCCTTTCATTGTTAGAAAGTACTGGTTTGCGTTCGTTGTTCGTCTGGTTTATCACATGGAAAATATACTGATCTGTGCTCTCAAGTACATACGATATATGAAGGTGCATTTGTATGTAATTTGTACCTAATGTTATCAAAAATGGTCAAAATTCAGTTTTGATATGTAATTATTCACATATACACGGATTTCGGTTTAGCCAGTCAGATTGATCTATTCGCATAACTCCTACCTGTCATTTAACTGTGGAGTGAAATTCAGCAGGTAAATTTGGTAAAGGTCGTTATTGTATATGTGCCTTTTTGGGATTTTAACTAGACCAAAAAATTAATTTTCATTTGATGATTCTTTCTCTTCAAAAACGAGCGGTATATTTCAATTTACCAAATTTTTGATATGTTCAGTTTTTTATTTTATCATTTAAATAGTTAAAGTTAGTTGTTGGATGTCGTTTTTCCAAAGATAAAGCTAAAATAATTTTATTTTTCAGTTATTGACCCCGAGTGGAATCGAAGGTCCTGCTAAGAACCTTGGAAATACATTTTTAGGACCGAATGTTACACCTTCTCAAGGACTGGGAATTGAAATTTTCGCTACATTTTTACTTTGTTTCGTTATTCATTCAGTATGCGATGAAAGGAGATCAGATGTAAAAATGATCGCACCGTTGTTAATTGGAATATCAGCAGTTGTTTGTCATTTATTCGCTGTAAGTTTCAAGTAAACGACTCGAAAATATTTTATCAAATAAAAATTGATTGGGAGATGTAATTCTCGCATGAGAAGCATTTTAATAATTTTTACTTTATCGTTAGGAATTTAAATACTGGATACTGATTGCTTTTTTTTTCATTTTTTAGATTAAATACACCGGTTCTAGTTTGAATCCTGCTCGTTCTTTTGGTCCTTCTGTTGTATATGGAAAATGGCAAGATCATTGGGTGAGTAATAAGTATATGTATGAGTACCTGACTAATTCGGTATAAATTAAAATTCAAATTTTTTATCGTTACATACTTGTAAACGTACGATATATCATTTTGGTTGAATTATGAACGTCATTACTATACGACTATTATATTGACGGCGTGTACCAGGTGCTAACACGTCGTTTAACTACATCACCATTCGTTCAAAATTTATTTACCAGCAAAAAAAACTACGTTTTTACGAATATATTGGTACCATTTAACGAATACGCTTTCCACGTTATGATGTCGTATAAACTGATAACGTGGTTTTATTCATCTACGACACTTTTTTTTTCATCGCAAATATTTTATATCAGTTCCTTCATACCTATGTAATAGAGCATATGATTTTTTTTTGAATTATAAAATATACTCAATCAACGGTGCGCTGGTTGAAGGTATACTACAAAAAAGTTTTGTAATCTTGTATGTGTACGTGCTACGTACCTTACTACGTACTGTGTATGTGTATGTGCTATCTTATTGAAATCTATGTACCGCAGAATTAGAAGATAGATTTGATATATTTTTTACCATAGGTCTATTTGTAAAGATACAAACGTATTCATATAAAAGTACATATTTAATTTGTCGTTATGCTTTCGCAGATTTACTGGGCTGGGCCTATCATCGGAGGTTGCGTCGCATCGATTCTGTACAAACTGTTATTTCAGGTACGTAAAGGAGAAGAAGAAACGAGTTCATACGATTTTTCATGAAGAATCGAATCTCTAGAAATGCGAAAACACTAAAAATACCTACCTACCGATTAAACAATAACTATACCTACGTGAATTTTACGCATGTGATGCGAAATTTTTCAAACCTATTCAACTATACGAGTAGAATGAAACAAATGCATTTATTTTATTTTCTATATCGCATTATATACGTATATGATACTATGATATACATGTAGATAAACGCACAACAAAATAAATTATTTTGACAATTTACTGTATTATTTAATTTTTTTTTTTTTGTAATTAAGTTACCAGCACATTAGTTTTATGTGTGTATTGTATTTATCTTAACTTCTGCTATAAGAAATTTAGCCTATGTTCCATGTATGCTTAATTTATTCGTTGCTTGTAGTGTAATTGTATACCAAAATATTAACGTTATCTGTATTTCTAATTATTTTTTTCAATAGACTTGTCAGTATTTTTAATTTTAATTTTATGCGTGTTTAAATTTTAATCGTAAATTTTACTTGTAACTACGATTAGTTTTTCTTTTTTTCCTTCTTTTTTATTTGTAAGTTTTTCAAACGTAATTGAAATTGTTTGTAATGATATGATCTTTATTGATATAGGATATCAACGATAATTTATCCGTATGGATTAAAAAAAGGCAGGTTTTAAAATAAGTTACGTGGTACTTGTTATCAAAGTTAAGATTGTCACATTTATCGTTTACAATACAAATATGGTAATGAAGTATGTCGTAGTTTATTGTTGGTTTCAACAGCATATTTAGTGAGCTAAATAGTGTTTAGTATCGAGTATTATTAATGAAGTCTTTGCGAATGGGTATAAGCAAATCTACGACATATTTAATAATTTTTCTATCACCGATATTATACCTGAAATAAATGGTCATTGGCCCTTAGAATAACTGAAGATGCAATTGTAAATACGAAAATTTAAAGTTCTGAATGATACGAAATATTTTTAGATTACGTATAAAATAAGATAAAAAGCTGGACCATGCACTAGACAAAAGACAACACTAAAAATAAAATGAATATTTTCACAACTTGAAATTCAAATATACTATAAAATTTATTCCTGACAGTAAGATGAAAAATAAGGGCTGAATTATTTGGTCCCTTCGTTCAGTTTATTTTTGGGAAAAAAAATCGGAGTTCGGCGGTCTATACCCTAAATTTTGAATCGTGGAAAAGGATGTATCATAATTATTTTGTCATTCAAGGTAACACTAGCAAAATGATTAATTATTGCACTCATCATGAAGTGAATACCTAAATACTTTTTATAATGTGTATAAACATCAGATGCAAATTAGTACTTTGAATTACTTCAAAATGAAAATCAAAATAAAACTTGTTTCTTACGCGAGACCTTGATTATTTATAAAATTATGTGACGATTAAATGAAATAAGAAATTGCTAAAAATTCAGATTTTGATTTAGGATTTTTAACTACCAGTGATATTCTTCCTGTACCACACATATGAACTGATCGTTGTTTTGTTGTTGTTGTGCCTTGTAATGTTCAATGAGTTGGACAACAACTTCAACTCTGGAGTACATTGAGTTGCCTATCTAATTGAATTCTATCATTACAAATTTACAACACCATAAAATTTTGAAGAACAATAATTATAATATTCATATTCTTTCTGGAGAATTTATAGTCGAGAATCTTCCGACATTGGTTTGAAGAAGCCAAAAAATAATAAAAGAATTATAATCCCAATTGAAATGTCAATTTAATGTTCAGATTTACTTACTCGAAAAAAATTAATCTATGCGAGTAAAGTGCTCTCAGCGTGCAACCCTGTGCATCAACAGAACAGCTGTGAGCGCTTACTATCTAATCAAAGCATGCTAATCATAACATCGAATAAAAATAATGTTTTATTCGACTGTAGCGAAACCATTTTTCCTATTAAAATAGATAATTTTCCATTCAACATCGAAATGTAATATGTTGCCTAACTTCTGCCTTTGATACAGTACAACGTACAAGCAAAAGTGCAATCCAGTTTGAAGTTGGATGTATATACGTAAGCATTATCAACATCTGATTTTGTTGATATTTTGATAATTACGTGATAAAAACAGTTGTCAAATTGTTGTACATTGAAATTAGAATTTGTATAGTTTCAGTTTCACTTTCAATTACATGCATAACAATGAGTTTTACGTTCGTGGCGATGTATTTTTAAAATATTGAAGTGGTGCTTTTGATTTGTTATACCTGTATCTTAATTCTACACATATATGAACTCTTATCAAAGTACAGTAAAATGATGCACAATTCGTTTTGGTTTGGTTACAATATTCCAGAATTTCTATTCCCAAATTTTGAAATTGCATCTCCCGTTGGTACGTAAAATTTCAGATTTTTCAATATAGTCGAAGAAAATATTTCTAGAATGGATGTTCGTTGGAGTAATCCGCAATGGATGTATAGGTTATAAAGTTATCATTCAAGCATAACTATCTCTCATCTTGACCTTTCAATACCTCGTTTTAAATGAAAATTGGAATTAACTTTCATACAAACGTGTTTTCAGGCTTATTTGCGGTATGTATATCTACAACGGTTTTGGTAATCATATATGAATCCTTGAAGACAAGTAGAATCATAAAAACGTTGAAAAGTCAAACTTCTTCTTCCGTTTCGTTCTTCAAATTGGCCTTCTCAAAATCTACTGAAAAGTCGACCTTATTAGAGGGACGTGAACATCTCAGACCGTCTAGGTATTCGATTTTGAAAAATCGAAATGTATATTTTTGTAAATGTAACATTTTTTATTCAATTTTTTTCTTCTTCAGAGAAATATGGAGAATAAGCGATTTATTTTCGCATTTTTTCGAATTGGTTGTTGGATACTTACTAATGCTCATAGCAATGACATATAATTCGTACATAATGATCTCCATAGCTGTAGGAGCTGGATTAGCTTACCTTCTATTCGGTTCCGTTCTATTTAATGTAACAGCTCAAATTGTTGCAGCAAAAATATGCCAAGGTTGTCAATTTAGAAACGTTGGTACGGTTCAAATAAAATAATAGTATATATGTACTTAATTTCATAAATATTCTGTAAAATCAATGATTTGTTTTAGATGGCGATTCTACTCCAGTGATTCAAGCAAATAATGATGAAGAGAGACCAAGTTCTAGTACAGCAGAAATTCACAACGAAGAAGCAGATCCTGTGGAGAAAACTGCTTATACAACAGTTCAGATTCACGCTTGCTCTTAATATTTCACTTTAGAGTACTGAATGCTTCCGGATTAAGATATTACGAAAATAGAGAAAAATATTTTTTTACCTTTTTTACCTTTAAGTACCTTATTGATCATACTTGGAAATTACACATATTTAATTGTTCAAAGTTTTAAGTATAGAGTGCTAGATAAATTACCAAATATTATGTACTCCATTTATTGTAGACTATTATCTGCATTTGACTTTCAATACATTATAAAATGAATTAATTAGAATTTTGATGTGATATTTTTTTTTACCAAAAATTGATTCTGTATTTTTATTATACGCTATGACAAGACTTTTCAGTCCTATTGAATAATTTTAAGCAATATCATGTCTTCGTTCTTGTCAATTGTTATTTTTATAAGATTCTTAGGTATCGAATTGTTTTATATTTATTTCATATTTTATTTTCTTGATTATTCATAAACATTTATGACCCGTAATTCGGATATGAGGATATGATGATATTGTAGTGAATTAACCTCCAAATCTTTTTTTTTTTTTTTTTTTTGAATAGTATTAATTATTCTAACTTAGCATTAATTTTTCAACCTGTTACCATTTCATATTTAGAATATTTATTGTTGAAATTTTTTGAAAATTATATTTTTTGACCCATACTAATAAGTTTTTGAACAAAATGTAAACAAGATATTCAACAGATTTATTTCAAGAATTGGATTAACAAAACACATTCATTCCCACTCAGTATTATTGACATCACAATCGATCATCTTACTTTCTAAAATCCACCATTTATTGAAAAATCCCACGTCTACAATATGATCGCGAATAATTTCTAAATAAGTAGGTTGTGTATAGGAACAGTTATCTTCATAAGCTCCACTAGTTCTAGTTTTAAAATCACGCAAGATTACAGAAAAAATTCCCAAACTAATATATCGTATCTTACCACTATTGTAATATGACTCAACCGTCCTCAAATATTCTACAGTTTCTGGATTTCTTATAGGTTTACCAATAAATATTAAATCATTGGCACTGTTCACAATATTAGACCTAAAACTATGTTCATCTGGATTCATAACACCGCAAGTGTACGTACTGGAAAAAATTGTAAACCAAATTGTGCTTTTGACCGGATGATCTTTGGCATGCTTCGCAGCTTCTATTATTACATCTTTATAATCGTTCAACAGCGCTTTCCAATAAGAAACCCATTTCCGTAAAATTGGCGTTTTAGGTGCATTTACAGTTGAATTGGAGGTAGCTGCAGCTGTTTCTAAGGCTTTTGCAGCACAAAATCTAACAGTTGATGAAACACCTTTCTTGGTGGTGATGCGAAGAGGTAATAGGTTCAACATATTTCATTTAGTTGCTACATACATAATATAACATAAAATAAATCTCTTACGCTAGAATACTACAAAGATTTGCAAGGAAATTTGTATCAAAAATCAAAATTCGATTTTAAGAGTATGATAAGGTTATCTATCAATTTTAGAATTCAGTTTGAAATCATAAACGAAAAAAGAAGATGCGAAACGAAAATTCACTACCTACTGAAACACGGAAATTAGGTAGGTATAGCTGTAATTACGTAGTAATTTCTAAATTGAACAATGGTTTAAACCAATTTTGAGCAAAATTTTAAATTATTATAAAATTAAGAATGAAATTAAAATTAAAATTTTTTAATGTAAGTTTAGTACGTATTTTTGATTTGCTACTTTGATAGTTTTATCTTTAAGCATATTAACCCTTCTTCAATTTACAACTAACTATACTCCACAGTCCACACAAACATCTGTTTTCTATAATTTGTATTAGCGACAATTTAGCAATACACTAGTATAATACTTGTGCATCGTTCAGTCATTGCTCATTCTTTTAATAGCATGCTCTCTCTGATTCACAGTATTTTATAACATTTTAAGTTTATTTTGAAAACTGCGAGATGTCCATTCATTTTTAATTTCAAAAGAACGCCCGCTCTGGTAAGTGCACACAACACAGCACATTAAATTTCTCATCCGCATAAAATAAAGATACAAATGAAGAGTTCCAAGTCTCAAACTCTCATTAAGCCAAAAATATTTTTAATTTATCTCAACTCAGAAATAAGTATAAAAAAAAATCATTGAAAACAACTTTTTTCAATACGTAGAGAGACGAATAAAAGAGTCAAAATTTACACGACATAGCCCAAGAATGTTAAAAATAACAAAGTAAAATGAATAATGAAAAGCTAACAATATGAAATGTGAAATATAATTAAGCGTACGCTCTGCACATCACCGCAAGAACGCAAAAAAATGAACAAAATCATAGAAAATATAAATTTGAGAGCTATAATTTAGTATGACAATAATACTATACATCTACACAACTCAGATAAACATGAAGGAAAGGGAGTAGAAAAGTTATTATTAAGTACTTCGTACTAAGAAAAAAAATGAAATAGAAAATTAAAAATATCGTTAAACAAATAAATATAATAACATACGATGCTAACCTTTTTTCATTTTCGCATTTAGACTCTTAATTTTTTCTCGAACGTTTTGAGTTTTGCTTTTGCTTCTTTACTTTATCCCGAATACTGACGTTCAAATTATTAGAAATATAAAATCTAAACAATTTATTCGCCCACTCCGCACCAGCAGATTCAATTCCAATGCGAGTACTGCTCACAATATCTTCTTCGCGTATATTACTAAGCCTTTTTTCAATCCAAATGCAATCAGAAGTACATAAATCAAGTTTGTTACAGTTTTCAGCAGTTATATCAAGACTGATACATAATTTACTCGGTCCATTACATAGTTCATGCGGTTTAAGATTTTTCTTCAAATCATATACTAGCTGACATTGGCCTTCGCAATTATTCTTCCTTTTCTGATGATATATTTGTCGATTATAATTCATGGGCTCCAAACCCATCAGAGGTTCAGCAGATCTCAAAAGTACGGCTGCTCCATCGCCTTTACCAAAAGATTAGAAATAATTTACAAAATGAAATAAGTCTATTGAAGATCAAAAAAATGTTATCGTACCGTTGCTGGATATGTTGAAACAGTGATACATTCCGTATGTTTTGTACACATAAACTGTTCCAGGTTTCATATACATGGGTTCATTCCTCAGTGTTCGTCTACCATTGAAGGAATGTGAAGCTTTGTCCTCATTACCTGGGTAACATTCCGTTTCTACTATCATAGCTTTCAATATAGTTCCATTATCTAATTTTCTTACTAAAACTGTTCCCAACAATTTTTTTGCGAGGTCAAAACAAGATGTATTGAAAAAAACGTCCGACAATCGTTCCATTTCGAAATAAGGACTCACATCAAATCCACTCAATTTTACCCTTTTACAATTCAGATTTTCTTCTTCAGAATCATTCATGATTGTACACAAAATCTACCGGAGTCACGAAAATTGAAAATTAAATCGCGAAATTTATGTGCAGTTTAAGCATAACTACAGAAGTTGAGTATTTCATTTAATAGTTTGTTTCACTGTCACTATTATTTCAATTATACAAATTCGGAAAAATTACTATCAAGGAAATTAACCAGAAAGCTTGTAGGAAACTCTTACAATAAGCTATAGGTATTCTAGGAACCTTTCATGAACTTTTCTGAATTCTGAACATTCTTGTTATCTCTTCATCTTACCGGTAAGCGTAAAATGATAAGTGATAAAGGGTAAACAAAACAATTTTTACTGATAAGCGTTATCAGCAGTGAAACCTAAAACATTCATGTTCCATGTCGACAGTTGTTATAACATGTGATCGTGGAATTCCAGTCATCATTATGTAAATTTGAAATAGAATCCACGTTTCAATTAACCGAAACTAATCGCTGTATGTAGTTGTATTTCTTTACAAAGTGATAGTTGTCTGGTGAAAGTCAGTTGTTGTTTACCTTCGTGTGTAGAATACATATCATGGATTTTTCCAACGTGCTTGCTGGCTATGAAAAATACCCTCATCCCTCAAAATTGTTGCAATATGGTACCGCTGGCTTCAGAGAAAAGTGAGTTTAATGTTTTTTTTTCATCCGAATGTAATTTGACATAATTTTTGATATGAATTATTTAAATTCCTAGAGCAACAATCTTGGAACACGTTGCCTTCAGAGTCGGTGTTTTAGCTGGTTTACGTTCAAAATATACTCGAAAAGTAATCGGTTTTATGATCACTGCATCTCATAACCCTGCCAGTGATAATGGTGTAAAACTTATTGATCCGGATGGTGATATGCTGGAAGCAACGTGGGAACCAATTGCTACCCAATTTGTAAACAGCCAATCTGATAAAATACTAGATATCATTAGTGATATTATTTCATCGTATAAAATCGATACAACTTTCATAGGAGAAGTCATTATTGGCTGGGATACCAGGTAATGTTACTTTCGTATTACGTCAGCTGTAATCATAATTGATTCAATATGGTACGTTGATTTATAGACCCAGTAGTGTCAATTTGGTGAACATAGCCTGCGAAGGAATAGCTAGTGTAAATACAACACCAGTAAAAATTTCGCTTTGTACCACACCAATGTTACATTATTTAGTGAAATGTAAAAATGACTCGTCTTATGGAGTTCCAACTATCGAAGGTTATTATAATAAATTAATCACAGCTTTCGAAAACTTTTGGGGACAGGTAAATTATTATACAATTTCATTTTGTGCCTTAAATTATGTATACCATTGTAATCAAATGTTGGGTTTTGTGTAAGCAGTTAAGTAATTCGAATGGAAATTATTCCCCGAATATCAATTTAGATGGTGCTAATGGAGTCGGATCGGTTGCGATCGAATACGTCCAGAAACGTATTTCAGAAAAATTGGTGATAAATTTATACAACGATAGTATCGCCAATTATGAAAAGTTGAATTTGAAAGTAAGTAGATATTGTTTGAAATTTATTTTCTAACTTGAATTATTTTTTTGTAATTAAATTGTCACGTCTTAGTGTGGAGCTGATCATATCAAACAAGCTCAACAATATCCAGATGGTTTACCTCGTGACTCAAATATTAGATGCGTTAGTTTCGATGGAGATGCTGATCGTATCATGTATTATTATCTCGATGAATCGAAAAAGTGTTATATAGTTGATGGTGATAAAATGGCAGTTTTATGTATGTTAAAAAAAACTTTGGTCATCGTTAATTCACGTACTTACAGCATTATTTTAAGATAACTCTCCTATTCTTAGTTGCTACGTTTTTGAAAGAAATAATAGCTAAAACAGGATTAAACTCATCGTTTGGTATCGTACAAACTGCATATGCTAATGGTAGCTCAACTCGATACATAAAGGACAAATTGGTAAGTAGATGCTTATATTATGCATTTTAAAGAGAAATCCTGTAGTAAACGTATCTATTATTTTGCAGAACATCGATGCTGCTTTCACAAAAACTGGTGTAAAACATTTGCATCACAAAGCAATTGAATACGACATAGGAATATATTTTGAATCGAACGGACATGGTACTATAGTTTTTAGTGATAAGTTGAAAAATGACATCCAAAATAACTTAAAAACGGCAAGGTATGAATGCTTCATTGATGGTATTCAGTGTACAAGTTTCCCATCATAAGTAAAATTAATTCACCGTTCATGTATTGATTTTAGCGGTGAACAATTGAAAGCTTTAAATCAACTCTCTACATTCATTAATATGATTAATGAAACTGTAGGCGATGCGGTATCGGATATGTTGGCTATTGAAACCATTTTACATGTGAAAGGATGGAGTGTACAAGATTGGAATAAACTATACAATCCAGTGCCTTATAAAATGGCTAAAGTCATCGTAAAAGTATGTTTAAAATTTTTATTGTCAATGTAAATTTTCCGCGCTAATTTATAATATTTTTTTAGGACCGTTCTGCAATAACTACTACAGATGCTGAAAGAAAAGCTGTCACTCCTGCTGGATTGCAGAAAGAAATAGATGATATATCATCTCAATACACTTTTTCTCGAGCATTCGTCAGGTATAGCATTGAAAATCAATTTGTAATCATATACTTATTTCACGTTTTTACGTATGAATGAATTTTTACTACAGACCTTCAGGAACTGAAGATATAGTTCGGGTCTACTCCGAAGCAGCTACTCAAGAAGAAGCCGATGAATTAGCTTTGAAAATTATGAGACTCGTCTATGATTTAGCTGGAGGCGTTGGAGATAGACCATAGGATAGAAGCTGATTTATTTCGTAAAATTATGTTACCTACTTATGTTTTTATACGTACGATTTTATATTGTATTGTTAAATTTTTTATCATTTTTATGCTCATTGAAAAAAAAAAAAATCGTTGACTCAACGTGTAATTTAATTATTCTGAAATTAGTTTGCCTTCCGAACGGAATTACTTCAGATTTAAAATATTATCGTATATTTTCTAAAACAAACATTAGACAATACAAACTAGGTACTTATTTACTCAAAACATTACATTTAATTTATAACAATACTTTTAGTCATTTGGTGTTTTACTTCTAATTAAAATGCATAGAAAGTTGTATCATAAATTAAAAATTCTTTCGATACATTATTTTACATGGGAAGACGAAATTATTTTTTTTAATGGCACCATTTTTAATACACTAGGTAACGTTTTTGAAAACTTATCCGCTTATTTAAACCATATTTATAGTGATATGAAAATGGTATATTATGATATCAACACGTATTATAAATTGCTAACTTTTATAATTACGTCGCAAGAATGAAACACTGAATCAAAAAACAAAAACTCTGAAAAATTAACATTACAAAACTTACAAAATAATGGTAATCTTCAATGGTAACTCATATTGGTATTTCAATTTCATGTATAGGTATATCTGTGGGTGTAACTTGAAGTAAAATTTGTAAATACATTGATAACGGTTCTGTAAGAGACAAAGTAAATAATTAAAAGGCGCGTAAATTTAAAATTCATAAGACATATCTATACTCAAATTGACTTGGGTTTAAAATGACGTACTGATAAATGCTGGAGTATATTTATGCTGAACAAATGGCACATAAAAGATCACTCCTATGATCAGAAATAGTATTGTATACAAATATTCAATTTGAGGTTTATCGATAATTGGAGCAATTGTGAGGTAAAGCGATACGATGAGAACCAGAATTGGAATTATAATCGGGACCTTGAAAGAAAATTCAATACGTAAGTATCTTACTTTTAATATAATAATTTTCTTCAAGTCGGTCGTGTATGTTTAGATACATACTTTATAAGGACGTCGCATGTCAGGTTTAGTGTATCTCATCACTAACAAAGCTATCATTGCGCCACCGTAAAAAATCCACGCTGTAAAACTAAAAAAATCTATTAACGAGTATATTGTCCCAGATAACACCATTATAATCGCAATAATCGCCTGAAAAATCATTAAATATGTTTAGATTTTTCACAAGATGAATTTGATAAAAAAATTTCCAAATAATTGTCTTAACATACGGTAAAAATCAAACCCGGTGTTGGGGTTAAACTTCTGATATGCACGTGAGATAAAACTTCCAACATATGTCCTTCACGTCCTGCTGCAAATAGTAACCTAATAAAATTATATAAATATGAATCTTATTAACGAAGAGTAATTTTTTTTAATTTCATTACATTGTAGGTAAATAGACAATTCACCTTCCAGCTGCAAAAACTGTACCATTAGCTGAACCAAATGTTGATATTACTACTGTAAACGACATCAACCATGCCATCATACCCAGTACACGTTTCCCGAATGTCTGCAAAAGTAAAAGTTGTGTATAAATTTCGTGAAGAAGTTTTCTTGCTAAATAAAATTGAGTTAAAAAAAATAACCACGGCAACAGCTTCCGAAGATATCATTTCTTGAGGTGACATCACAGTCAAATATGAAATATTTATCAGAACATAGCATAAGGTAACTAAAGGAATACTGATGAATATAGCTCTCGGAATATTGCTGTAAAAGTTATTATTAAAGTGAATATTGTAATAATCAACGATTTCCGTCTGTTCAATGATTTCACATGTACAAAGGTATTGATAAAAGTACAAATCTTACACTGATGGATTTTTAATCTCTTCGGTAGCGTAGTTCAAATTATTCCAACCATCGTAAGCCCACAGCCCAGAATAAAAAGCCGTCGCTATATCTCCGTATGAAGTCGTACTATTTCGAAACATTCCCGTTAAATTTTTAGTGCTTCCTGCGAGTATAATGTAAAAAGTAAGTATCGTGTTACGAAAAATTTACTCGTAAAATAAATACATCTATTGTTAGTATTGAAAAATAGCGATATTTTATACCTACATATGTATTAAATTTAAGTTTGCTTGGAAATACCTGATAACAATTCATAAGTCCCTCCACATATTATAAGTCCAATAGCTATCAGTTTGCCAGCTGTAAATATATTCTGAACTGATGTAGCGAGTTGTACGCTATAACAATTTATATACAACAGTGTAACTGAAACAAAATAATTAAGCAATAATTCCTATTATGTGATGAAATATATAAAATGGTATGAACCAGTACAGATCTAGCTGAAGGTACCCTAGGTATCTTTGATAATATAAGAAAAGAACAAAACAAATAATAAAACCATTTAACGCAAATTTTTTTCGCTAAGATTGAAAATGAAAATAACACTAAAAGGTACAAAACAAAAACAAAATTACAAAAAAGATTACTTTTATTATGGAAAAAAGCCAAATAACTAGCCGAAGTACCTGCTTTATTTAGTTCAGCTCTAAGCGAATCGATATGAACTTTAGAAAGTTAAGTTTAATTTCGAACTCTTTTTGCTCGACAATGAAAACCTATAATGTTGAGTAATTAATTATCTATTTGTAATTGTATTTTCTTACGGTGAAAGGTCGAAGTTGGTTATTCTTACACAGAATATCTATTGGTATAGAAATTCTAATCTGGAAATATTCGAAAACTTTTCCTTAATATTTCGATAATTTGAATCTTTCTCATGTGTTCTTACGATTATAGATTTTTTTACACGTAAGTTGATAAGTGCAATTGGCGTTGGGCAGAGTACCTAAATGAAGACAATTACCTACATGAAATAATATTTATCCATCCAGTTGAAAAATGTTAAAAATAATTAGTAAATTAATGAAATTCTTATCAGTTTAGACCACTTTCACCGATACCTTTGAATAGAATGCAAAAGGAATACTTAAATCTATAATTTATTATTCGCTAAAAAAAAGAAAATCTTTGGTGTCAGTCCTAAATTTTTTTTGCTCCTTTTCACGAGTATCACGATGTTGAAAATCATGCTATTGTTACTCATGTTGAAGTAAAATACCCATTTTCATTGTAAATAAAAAGTAAGGTATACCTTGATGTTGATGTACAAGTACTCGGGATGATTATTTTCACGTGACGTCACTTACAAAGAGATGAAGAAAATATACGATCGCTATCGAACCGTTAAAATGGAAAAGAACATCAAAAGCTGCTTTTTACCATTCACCACTCACCGTGTAAATAATAAAATTTCGACACTTGAAAACCTTATACGTCTTATACTTATACGTGGCTCGTTTCCATGTTAATCTCTGCGGAATGTTAATGTAAAAGTCGCGATTATCTTTACGTGTTAGTAAGTTTGTTAGTACTACTTACGGATCGTTATTACTGAGATCATTTTCACCGAGAAATCTGATATTTCGCAGCCGGTAGTAAAATACTCGACAACGTATTCGGCGAAACTTAAACATATTATTGCTATTTGAGATGGTTTTAAAATTAACGCCGAAGTCCATGAAAACATGTACGCCGCAAATGATCCAAATGCATCCATAAAATAAACGTACTCAGCGCCAGAAGAAGGATTCATTGTTCCTAATTCTGCATAAGCCAGTGCTCCTACAAAATATAAATGTACAACAAGTTCAAGTTATTTTCTACCACAGTAAAAATAAAAAGTACACCGAAGTACTCGTTCAAATGATACTTCAATTATTAATTCGTCGAGTTCATTTTCGTAAGTTGTAAAGTAGGTACTTTAAGTCACTAGTACCTACTCGTGCATTTGGCACGTTGTAAACACAGCGAAATGAATAGCATTTTCCTCGAGCATCAAAAATTCTTTTTGTCGATTTTTTTCTCATCCTAATAAATCCTTTCAAAATATACTTTTTAGGCCGACCATAATCAAAGTTTACAAACGCGTTGAAAATTTTATACATAATATTTCGAGTTTCTTTAACAAGTTTCAGTTTTGACTGGAGAGAAAGTTTTTTTTTAATTTATATTTACGTATTAAATATGCTGTATGATTGAGTTTAATACTCGTTATACAAACAAACGAAAAAGTTAAATGCATTAAACTGGATTTCGTTTGAAAAATAATCATGGTGAAACGATGCAAAACTTAGACATATCTACCCATCATAAATATTTGATACTGTAATAAACTCTATCAGGTAAAATGAAAACCATAAATGCTCCGCGCGGAAAAGTTGATTTTCATTTTCATAGAAGCAGTACATACCAACAACTACGTATATGTGAGTATATTTAACCTATTTACCAAATTATACAAAATTCTGTATGAAAATTACGATGAATTGTGAATTTAATTTTGTTTTATTATGAGATATAAAACAATAGCTATTCGAATAATGGAAACAAGCAATTAAATAATTTAAAAATAATTCCTAATCAACGTACCCAACAACGATATAAATCCGCAAGCAGTCCATATTATCAAACTAAGCCCAACCGAACCAGTTCTCACCAACAGACCAGACGGCGAAACGAATATTCCCGAGCCTGAGGGATAATCACGCGTTAAGAATAAAAACAAAATCGTATTTCGTTCCAATAAATGTGTATAAATTACTCGCCGTATTAATGATTAATAGTTTTTACTTTATACGAATATGAATTGATGAAACATCATCAATAAAAATGAAAACAGTACACATTTATCGCATATCCGCATTTACAAACAGGAAATGTATGAAATGGAAATTAGATTTTTCATCTACAATAGTTCTACTCTTTTCGTTGGCATTATTAATATCGTAAGTGGATCGCGTCCTGTCGTATAAAAATACCAACTTTTTTCGAATTGCACCTTTAGATATTAAATATTTACGATTTATATTTAATATACATACTTACGTACCAATCATAGTTCCAACTATTAAAGCCACCCCACTGTAGAGTCCCACCCGTCTCTTGAGATGAATAGAGTCATTCTTAATTGAGCATACCCTCTCCATTCGGTCTCTGATTGAGTCTTTATGTGAAAAACTGCCATCCTGATCGGATCCTGAAAAATTCACTTTAGACGTTATACTTATACTTATAGAAAGCAGTCAAAACACAAGGAGTTGCATAAGCTTAAAAGTAAACAAAACGAATATTTTTTCTTCCATAAAGAAAAATACTTTCATAAAAATAACACGAAATCATTTTTTCGTAATATATATGTAGGCAAACATTACTTACAAAAAAGTGCGTAGGTGAGGTATATGTTATCGGAGTTCGATTATTTGAGGATTACATGATGTTTCGTGCTAGTAAATACCTACATATCTGATCCAGAGATATCTATCATTTTATTTTTGTATTTTTCATTATCATTCCAAAAAAAAAATGATAAGCTGGTACCCTTGCGTTATTTTTTTCTTTTACAAATGAATATCGTTGTGATAAAGAAATGTAGCATACCTACAGCGAACTGACTGAAATTATTATTGTTTGGATTTATATATTAAAATGAAAACGGAATATGATGATAACAGCTCTCAACGTGGTATGAACTAAGAATACGTTTAGGCATAAGTTTACATAATTTATACTTGATACGAAATTCAAGATGTAGAAAATTCGCACCCAATGTTGAAATTGATTTAGGTAGAAGTACCTACGTAGATAAGAAGTATAGAGTAATGACTAATAAGTGAACCTATTCACGAGCGAATAGAATTAATTTGTACGGAAGCGATACAAATTTCAGTGTAGGTATAAAGAAATGAAATTAAACCACGAGGGATGGTAAGAGCAATATTATGTATTATGATAACAAAAGAGTATAGAAATGAACACTGTAGAAAAGGGGTAAAATTGATTCACTCGAAATTGCGCTATTTTAATGATGGAGCAATATCGGTTCATTAAGGAAGGAGGAATTACAATTTATAAATGAACTGATCTAATAATGTAGTAATAACTTTAATAATGTTGTATGGTGTGCTGAACCATCAGTTTCTAATTTTTTTTATTGGTGGTTCGATATTCGACTATTTCCATTTACATTTTTGTTAGGAACTTTTTTTTGAAAACCATTCTGATTCTAAATGAGATCAAGGGATGATATCTTCATCACTAGAAAAAGATTTCTGTGTAGCATAATTTCTTAATAATTCTAACAAAAAGGAAACAATATGTGTTGAAATTCTTGAAATTATTATTTTTTTATATTTCATGAGTAGAACATTTCTTCCTCGATGTCATATAATGTCAAAAAATACTGGGTTTCCAAGTGAAGTTAGACCCCTCCCTCCCACCTTTGAAAATTGGGATTTTTTGTTAAATAAAATATGTAGGTTGGTAACATCAATTAATGTACAAAAGTACAGCAATAAAGCAAGCCAATAAAAATTATTTTATTATGATAACATTGCAGCCAATCCACATTTTTTGCAAGAAAAAAATCGCAATTTTGAAGGAGAAGTCTGTAACATTATAGCGTGTTCATTCAATTTTGGCACCCCCCCCCCTTTAGCAAAATACTGATTTTTCGCGTTAGAAATGTGAGATTGGCAACTTGTTTCTGTATAGTTCCATTTTCCAACACCTCCTATTGGTATTTATCCGGAAACAAGTTGCCAACTTCACATTTTCAACTCAAAAAATTCTCATGCTGCTAAGGGGGGGGGGGTGTCAGAATAAAATGAATACTGGCCTGGTACTTATTTTAAACTCTGAGAACTGAGATGTAGCATGTTGCAGTAGCATGTTGCAGTGACACGGATAGGAATGGCATAAATGAGGGAATTTATCTTTTCTCTGTGGTTGTGTAACGTCTCATTTTTTTTTTAATCTAGTGTTCGGGGCATTAAAAAAAACACTTTTCTGTGGTCGGAATTTAGATAACTAATTGTGATAGTATTTTTAAGCAAAACAAGGGCGAAATAAAAAAAACACATGATTTTGTAACAATTAAAAACACTTTTTATTTCCCAGTATTATTTTTGGGAATTTTACAAGGAAAAATATCGACATGAATGAAAGCATTTTTCAAGTTATTCATCCCAAGTGGAGGGGGAGGATGTGAATTCCTGGCCCGGCGTCTACGTCACTGGTATTTTGTATTTAGATTTAAAGTACATGAGGTCCACAGTCAGGTGGTTGCTTGGGCATGCTAAGCATCTTCCTGGCATAGATCTGAGCTCCCTGAGTATCCCCCGACAAAATTAAGTGTAAAGAAATGGATTAGAATGTATTTTTTTGATCCTTCACTCCTGTTGTATCGAATAATGTTTGCCCTCGCTTCACTTGGTCTTTTTTTTTTAATACCAGTGGTGTACGAGGTGAGGGATTTCTATTCTCGCCCTCGTTTCTCTCAGGTTGTACATTTTTAAACATATTTTCAGAATGGTCCCGCTGAACCCTTCCCAGAAGCCAATCATTGTTACGCTACTGCTTTAATAATTTTTAAAATAACTGAAATGCATGCTAGTTCTTGAAAAATTGCTATTTATAGTTGCTTGTTGATCTCTACGGATTTTTCGTTTGTGCAAAAATACACAGCTAAAAAAAGTACGGCTCTTCTCCCCCTCCCCCCCTATATTCCTGCTTACGAAATTTTCAGAACATCTCCTAGACGCCAGCAAGCATACCCTACAAATAAAGGCTGGCTACAAGCCTGTACACATACAGATTGTTGCATTTTGACGATTTCAACGGTATCTCTCCGAAGCTACGACCAGTGCAACTCAAGTTGGGCTTGCGTTGAATCGTTTGCATATAGTAATTATTGCAGAAACCCAGTGACTGAGTATCTGAATTGAATATTTTATTTTTCTGAAAATGCATGATGCATTGTTTAAAGAATTCAGATCGTCTGTCACAGTTGAGAACTTGAGATACACAAACTATTTTACAGGAGCTTTATTGAATTGCACATTTAAACTACTTGTGGTGTGAAAGATGTACCATCGACATCGGAACAGAACACCCTGTACATATAGTATTCATTTTTTTGTAAATTATATTTGAGGGGGTAATGGTGGTTCGGTGTTATGAGAATATTTTGGGTATCAGTTCAGTACATCCTTTCGTTGTCTACCTTGGAATACGCCAATGAAGCTGAAAACGAAAATTGGCCTTTCTCCCAACACAACACGATTTCACTCTTTCAGCCTACAGGTCAAGCAAACGTACATATACAGGCTCATCAAGTACTGCAGATCGTCTGTGAAAAATATTTCAGTTGATCCAAAACATCTTGTATTTTTTGTGTTGTAAAAATTTTTTTGAAAAGTAATAAAACTTCGATTTTAGCGTCTATTGCGTTCGCGAGCATTTACCATTACCATATTCAATAATTCAGCACTACGGTTTAATTAAATTGTTCTTGCGAGGCGTTGAATAACTAAGCAGAAGCCACGTGTTTTGTTGTTAACGTTATTCCGTTAAAAAATTTTTTACGTTCCTATGAAGAGAATTACAAACATAATTTCAAAAAGGCTAGCTCTATGCATAACATTTCATTAGATATACGTGTTTTTTGTTCGGCATTTTCATAAAGAAAATAATTTTTTTTGAATGAGAACCGTAAATGGTTTTTTTTTTTTTAATGTGCCAAAGATTGTATCGATTAGCAAAGGCAACATCTTGTCTATTACCCTACAACGACAAGTGTCACTGTACCATACCGCGTGGGTTTTCATTTTAAATGTTAATTTTTTTAATCAAAAAAATTGTCTCTAGAATATATTTAAAAAGACCTTTTTTTATTTGGTATCTCGATTTTAAAATTGTTTGCATTATTTACACGTGTTTGTGTATAAAATGAAAATATGTAAAAAAAAACTAACTCCACTATACGGAAACAAATGGCAGGCAAAGCAGACGTATGAATTTTAAAAAATAAACCACAAGTTCGTGAAAGCAGTGCAACAGGAAAGGAACTTTTTTCGAACTACATATTTTGTAATGTTAAAGTTGAATTTTTTTTTTTTGTACAAGATTTTAATAATGAATATCTACGTATAAATTATATTTAAATACTGAATAAATCATCAATGTTGGATGAAAATTTGTAGTAAATGTGCTCCGTGAAAAAATAAACTAGGTAGGTATAGAATGTGACGCTCTATGTGTATGTCGTTGAACGTTTCTAATACTAATGAAAAAGCTTTCAAAAGGATGACTATCTTACCACAAAAGCGTTCTAAAATCACAATAACAAAAAAGAATACAACCTACGATTCGAACAAACACAAACCTTCGAATAATAATGCAATAACTTACGTTTCTTGTTACGCATAATTCAGAAAATCGGTTATAAAAATTTAGCGAACAACGAGAGATAACGTTCATGACATGGAATTTTTACAATAACTACCGACTCGTGCTAGCTGAGAGAATTCGACGTTTGGAATCTCCAGTTGCGAAGTTAGGTAAGTACATGCGCAGAAGATGGCTCAGACTTGAAAAGCTTAACATTTGCAGAACAGAAAACTCAAAAGTTGATGCGAATTCACGTTAATTCGATAATCTCATTGATCTCTCTAGACGTTTTGCAATTTAATTTTTATGATTATGGTCGGTTTTTTAAGTACACCTTACTCCTTACCTATATACCTTTCAATAATGCTGTAAAGTTTAGCTACGTAAGGTAGATAGATAGGTAGGTTGGTAAGAGGAAGCTTGGCCTGAAATTTCATTCAAAACGAATATCTCATTACAGTTTCGTCAATATCAAGCGACACAATGAGATTTTATTAATGTCTTTGAATGATACTTTTAATGAATCGCATCGAGTCGGCTAGAAATCTTTCGTACCTGTTAAATTTCAACTTTTCCAATTTTATGTATTTCGTCCTAAATCGACTTTTCTCATTTCCACCTCTTCAAAATTCAATTTTCAATATGTAACGTAGGTGGTAGCTGTAACTTCGTTCCATTCATCGTTCTTGTAGGCCTACGGTGCCATATTTTTGGTTTAATTCAACGCGTTCCAGAGTCTGATGCTTTTTCGAAAGTACGTAAATCATCGGCGTAGAGTTTTTTCTATAAGATTTGAAGCGACGCTTGGCTCGTTTAAGAACGAGCACTTGAAAAATTTTCAGCGCGGAATGTTGATAAAAATCGTTCTGTTGGTAAAATCGCGAATATAATCTACTTCACTTCTAATACATATTTTTTGTAGAATACGCAGTTTAAGATTTAGAGCGACTTTTCGATGACGTAAAATTTGATTAGGTACGTGATAACGGAATGTGAAAGCAAAAAAAAAAAGTATTTTGTGGATTTTGAGTATTGATATTGACATTTTGAAGAGTTGGAAACATTCCACTGTAAGAGTATTTCTATTTTGCTATATAGATATGCCATTTGCAATAAATTTTAATCTTCATTTTTTCTATGTTGCGTATGTACTCGTAGAAGGGAGTCGTACTTTAGATACACTATATTCAACCCGTTAACTACCCAAATTTTCAGAATAGGCAAATTATTATATCAAGATCGAACATGCTCTCGCGAATTGTTCCTATTTCGATGATTTATGATGTAACATACGCCTTTTCATGATATTTACGCATAGTCGCTAAATTTTTCAAAATAAGATTACATTTATAAGATGATTTATCTTTACGAATTTTTCATCCCAAATAACATATTCTTGTGATTTTTTTTGATAAGCAATTTTTTACGAATTAGTAATAATTTATATGAGTAAAAATTTGTCAAAATATTCTCAAAATAATCTTCGTCTTTGATAAATTAGCCGAAAGAATTTAGACGTGCTTAGTTAGAAACCATTACTTTATACATGAATTAAAAGCAGGTAGGTATTCACTTGCTAAGAAATAATGAACTTGAAGTAAGAAATGTTGCATCGTGCTAATGAGAATGACAATGAAGCTAATTTTATTCTTTACACATCAGTTGATGATGGTAAAAAATTTATCCTGCTGTTTTTGTTTAGTCTTCAATGATGTAGCCCCCCTCCCACTCCCACTACCACTACATATTCAACATTGAACTCCTTAATTGAATGAGAATAAGAACAAAGATTCAGGAAAGTGAGATTCCTCTGAAGTGTTTCTATCCTACTGGTTTCTTCAGATATTAACGAGTTTATTTATTTTTTGCCTACTCTGAAAACTGAAGGAGCTAAAATCATTTGTACCAAATGGTCTTAAGCATAAAATGTACTTGTAGCTGCTTCAATTTTCATGCTTGGTAAAAAATAATTATAACAAAATTTTTCAAGTTTTAATGTGCCAGGTGTTTCGCATTAACCTCCCTTCCCTCATACCTGTGATGGGTCAACTCATGAGACTTACATGTATAATGGTTAGCATATCCTGAAAATTGAAGGGGCTGAGATGAGTTTTTTTCAAAATTTCATTTTTGCCCAAACCTGTCACTCACTCTGAAAATTTATAGAAAAAAAATCAATAATGATGAAAATTTTGTTTGCTCAGAAACATAGCATAATACTCTCGAGTATTTGGGGTGTAAAAATCAGGAATAGAGATGAAGTTGTTCGTAAAATATTACAAAATAACTGCAAAAAACATGATAACAAGTTTGTAACCTTTTTAGTTTTTTGCGAGTAACTTTTGAAAAAGCTATTACGAGCACAACATTAAAAAATTTTTAAATGAACGAGAGCACCTACAATTCAGTGGTTGGGGTGGTAGCCCCGAGAATTGCATTTATATGGAGAAAAAATATCAATTAAGAAGAAAAATATTTACTCATTTTTGAAAAAAAGAAAAAACAAGAAAAAAATTTCTAATTTCAAAGACAAACATGAGAAAAGCAAAACGATTGCGTACAAGGCAAGAAATATGAGCGAGGGACTGTGATAAGAAAATCAAGACCCCCGCCCTCCACCACTTGGCTTGATTATATTTTCTCCAATTTGTTTAGAAATTTAGAGAAAACATATTACTTTATGAAATTTTGTGCTGTTTTTGAGAAATACACTTTCCATGAAAAAACAGTTTTCACAAAGAACGTAATCTTATTGAAAAATTTGCCCAGTTTTGCTGTATTTTTCCTAAATTAGTCAAATATTTCAGCAAAAACTACTTTTTGGTGAAATTTATACTTCTAAGGAAATTTTTTTTTTTGAAAAAAGCAAAAAAAACGTGTAGCATGAAATCTTATTATAGTGTTTTTTCTTACATTATTCCAGGACAACTCTAGCATTTCTTTGAAAAACTTGGAAATTTTTGAAAATGACCTCGGAGTTTTAGGAAAAAAATCAAATCCGTGTATCTTTGCCCCTTCAATGATTAGGATGGGCAAAACATTAAACATAGGTCCTACTTCAGTTTGTCTACTTGTGGGGAAGTATTACCTAAGTAATACACCCCATATATATAAATTTTTTATAAAAGCACTGGAATTTCTAATTTTTTCTTCTTTCGAGTGAGATATGCTAAATAAATTTGCCAGCGATGATAGAAATTCTGAAATATCGAAAAAGAAAGTTAAAATTTTTAAACTTATTCATACGTTGGTTTTTCTTGAACTAAATTAAATTGTTTTCCTAAAAACAAAACGGTAAGTAGAGTAATGCAATTTAACCGATATAAATACTCCGACTTGCCAGACAGTATTTGCATAATATGTCTGTCTGTGTATACTAGACTTATCATATCTGCGAATGAGAACTTTAGTAAACTAAGCATTTGCCCGAGATTGTTTTTATTATCTTTGAGTTAATATCTGTGTTTAATTTGCAAAAGTTACCAGACTGATGGAATATTATTCATAGATGTTGTGTACGTTGCATATTCTGCTCGTTTCAGGATAATTATTTCAGCCAGAAAATATAATCTTGTAATTGTTTTTATCTACCTTTTTCGTGAGATTAAAAATTCTTTTGTAATACCATAAAAATTCTCCTTAGATCTGAAATTAAATTATAATAAGAATACGTATATATTTAAAACACTCATTATTTATTTTTACTTCATGTTGAAAGTTCAAGCTTGGGTAGGTATAAATAGGTTATAGTGTACGTAGAAATAACCCTAAATAAAATTTCAATAAAGGTAATAATATTTCAAACTCGACCAACGATCAATCTTTGTACATAATGAAAAACAAATCGATGAATGAATTTACACAATCGCCGCACGTACCACCATAAAAAGAAAGATACCATTTGCACAAGATTATCGTCGTAGCGTGGCCAAGTTATTAAAATGTCATTCGTGTTTTATAACTTTTTAAAAATATCCTCCCAACTTTGAATAAAATATTTCCTTCATACAAAGTACATTACACGGAATAGGTGTACGTTTACAATGCAACGGACAGTTTTCTCTACTAACTCGAACCACTACGTTTTGATTTTTGAAGATTTTCCAATTCTCATCCAAATAATAATTATTGATTACGATTGGGCAGTTGATGAAGTCATAATCAATATTAAATAAGCGAATACGTTACCGCAAATCTGTAAATTTGAAATTTTTGTATAGATATTTTATTATCGAAACGATTGTACTATTTAAACGATTGTGCTTTTGAAATTCAAAATGAAGGAATGGTAAGTACATATATAGTTAAGCAGTACCTATGTAAGTAAGGAGAATATAAATTCAAGTAAGTGTGTAAGCTTACATTGTACAATAAAGGCATATTTATGTCGTAAAGTTTGTGAGCTGAAAATAATTTATTTCTTGTTTGAATATCTTCTAACAGCAGGTCTAACTAAAACAAAACACCCACAGTTACAATTACAACGTCAACCTTTTACTATGTATTTAAATAGTTGCTGGTGTACGCATAGCTTTACGTATGTACTTCTACTTATACCTATCTAGTACCAACGTATACCTAATTATGAAGTTGGGTTGTGGTTTTTTAGTAACCTACTTACTTGATAGTTGGCATGATTTGAAAATTTATTCGCATCGTATTCGAATAAATATTCTAACGTTTTGTTGCCCTGTGAAAAAAAAAGAACAATATACTGTAATTACATTATCATAATTTTATAAACAAATTCGTTTAGAGGGAGGTGCAAATAGGATATGGTATCGCTAGGTTTGGAGTATTTTAAAAAATCCAGCAAAAAAGAAATCAATAAAAAATTTACAAATTTTCCATATTTCGAATCATCGGTAAAGAGGATAAACTAAAAGGTTTAAATTTTAGGAAAATTAGAAACAATAAAAGTAGGCCTTGAAGATTCCGTTTGTTCTTTCCAAGATCCATTCAAACTCCGTCTTGTTTAAACGTCCTATCATTATTTTTAAAATATAGCGAATTTGAAATGAAATATAAAAATTCTGGAAAAATATAATTTATACAACTTGACAACGAAATGTTAATATATTTCAAAATTGGAGGTTGCATGTAGATAACGCCACTGGCAGTTGGCTAAATGAAACCTCCAATTTTGAAATACCAACATGGTGTTGTTTAGGTTACACAACTTGTATTTCTGCCGGCATTCAAATTTTTAAATTATATTATGAAATCTTTATTTCACTTCGATGACATCATTTCAACATTAAAAAAGCTAATGTGTGACAAAATTTCGTTCATTTATTGAAGAAATAATATTAACAATGTAAGCACATTCTGGCTTTTTTTTCTAAATGTTTTTTTAGCTAGTTTTCCAGATGAAAACAATATTAATACTTCAATACTACCGATTTTGGATCTTCAATTTCTCAAATTTGGACATCATTTTAAGCTGCAGTATACCGCCATTGAACAAATTGCATTGTATGAATTTTTAAGAAGCAAAATCGTTCATAAATTTGGAACAGAGCATTTGTGTCAAAAATCAATATCAATGGTCGTAATCAACGACCTTGAATAGTTGAAAAACACTCTCATCTCATTTCTTAAAAATTATCAAAATTTACTTTTCATTTTTTTTTAAAATTCAAATTTCTAAATCGTATGTAATTAATGAAAGGATTAATTTTTAATAATTTGAATTTAGCGTTGTAAAAATTTGGTAAAAACTGGCTTTTTCCTGACTTTTTTGAATTGAGAGATGAAAAAAATAAGGGATATGCCCCACATTATACGACACTCACGATATCATTATTCGGAAAATAATCTCTGTATCGTCACAATAACTTAAAATTAGAATTTGGTGCTATAATCTTAGCAGAAATCTACTGTTTCACAACTTACTTTCAGTTGATTACAAACGATTTTTTTTAGCAGAAAAAATAAACATTTGCGTCTCATTTTATACCATTTATGCAACTTTAATATCGTCGCAATAACAGAAGTACATTTGTGCCTAATTTTAGCACACATATGCAACCTGAACAACATAATAAAAAACTCTCGAATCCGCAAAAATTTTGTTAAAGTTCAGATTATTTTCATTAGGAGAATAGAATGCATTAGAAGGTTTCGAAATTGCGATACTGAAAAATGTTCACCCTAAAAATATGCAACCAATACAGCGTACATTTAATTTGGGTTGCCTATATGCCTTCATAATAAGGCAAAATGCCAAGTGTATGTATTTGGAATGATATATCTGCTAACATATTCTATTCTCCTAATGAAAATAGTCGGAACTTTTACAAATTTTAACCGATTTAACTGTTGAATTCTGTTGTTCGGGTAGCATTTTCGTGTTTTAAAATCAGCTGCAAGTGAATTTCTGTTATTTTGATGCTAATTATTATACGTAGTTGCATAAATAAACGCTACAAAATAAAACGTAAATGTTTATTTTTTTTTCGTTTTTTTTTTTTTTTTTTTATAAAGTAAATCACGAAAAAACCG